>ML245279.1:0-68494 GCA_005239495.1 Nicotiana undulata
AAATCGACCCAAAAGTCGACCCCCCGGCCCGCACCTCGGAACCCGTCAAATTTATAAAGAATTCGAATACCCATTCCGATACGATTTCAACCATACAAAATTTATCAAATTCCGATGTCATTTGGTCCCTCAAATCATGATTTTTCATTTTAGAAATTTTCTTTCAACACCCACATTTTCCTCAACTCAAAACACAAATTAAATGATGAATATAAAGATAGAATCATGGAATATATTCAATTCTAGTTAAAGAACACTTACCCAATCGATTTGTGTGAAAAAACCTCAAAGAATCGCCAAGAACCGAGCTCTAGAAGTCAAAATGTGATAAAAATGGCTTAACCCTCGATTTTGAAGATTTATAATCTGCCCAGGTATTTAGTGAATCGAGATCGCGAGAGGTTACACGCGATTGCGTAGAGGAAATTAATTACTGGCCACAAATGTGCTACGCAATCGCGAAAGAGCTGATACGATCGCATAGAAGGAAAATGACTACTGTCCAAATTTGGTACTAAGCGATCGCGAGGGCCAATACGCAATCGCAAAAGAGGAAAAGGGAAACCTTAGTGAACGCGAAGGGAAACATGCGAACACAATGAGTAACGAGCACCAGTGCCTAAGGCCTGGTTTCTACTACGCGAATGCGAAATAGAGGATGTGAAAGCAATGAGGTATGGTATGGGGTTATGTGATCGCGAGGGCCTTTACGGGATCGCGAAGAAGGAAATTGAGGCGACAAACAGAGACACATCGCGATCGCGAACATAGCACTGCAATTGCGATAAAGGACTTCAGACACCAGAAGACAGCAGTTCAGAAATGGGAGAAAATGGCCCGTAGCCCATCCGAAACACACCCGAGGCCCCCAGGACCCCGTCTAAACACACAAACAAGTTGTATAACCTAACATGGACTCGCTCGAGGTTTCAAATCACATAAAACAACTCCAAAAAGACGAGTCAAACCAAAAATCAAACTCATGAATTTTCAAATCTTCCAATATCAAATCTCGTGTCGAAACCTATCAATTCAACCCGGAATGACGTGAAATTTTGCAGACAAGTCACGGATAACACAACGGACCTACATCCACTCCTGCCATTCCATTCCGAGTTTGATATCAAAATTTCACCTATCGGCCGAAATTGCCGAAATTCCAACTTTCGCCAAATTACCTCAAATTACTCTACGGACCTCCAAAACCAATTCTGGATGCGCGCCTAAGTCCAAAATTATCCTCCAAAGCTATTGACATCACCCAAAACGCATTCTGAGGCCGTTTACACAAAAGGCAAACCTCCGGTCAACTTCTATCACTTAAGCTTCCAAAGTTAAAAAATTTCTCCCAATTCGACTCATGATTATCCGGTAACTGAATCCAACCACGCGCGCAGGTCGATATATACAATGTAAAGCTTTTCATGACCTTACTCCACCGAACGGATGTTAAATTCTCAAAATTACCGGTCAGGCCGTTACATTTAATTGTTGCATTTATACTCACTTGTTCACGTAATCGAGAGAGACATAACTTGTGATATCCTTGCATTCTATTTTCTTTGTTAATTTATTAATTATTCTTAGTAATCAAAAGAGGCTAGTTGAATTGTTAATTAAAATTAGTTAGGAGGATAATCGAGAGAGATTCTCCTAAATACCAGTCCTCTACGAATTCTTGCATATCTTCACCGGGCTAGTTCAACTTGTGAGGTTGAGACTTAATTGAGAGATGAGTTTTTACTAAACGTTTGAACTAATATTTGAGTATATTTGAGAGACTCACTTGAACATTAGAAGTGAATTAACTAGATTTAAATCCAAGACAATTAACTTGCACCTATGACAACGCCTTGGATCCGGTGTTAGCTTGATAAAATACAGAGAAACGAATAATTTTTGGGGGACGGTGTCACGACCCCAAATCCTAACAGGTCGTGATGGCGCCTATCGTGGAAATAGGCTATCCAACCATCACCTTACTACACATTTATTTAATTATAACAGTTCACAATTTAACAACAAGCAAGCAACCATAGCATAAGTAATATAAATAAGTCTTAGCGTCCCCATAATATTCTAAACAACCTCCCAAGAACTGGAGTCAATAGTCATGAGAATCTAAGAATAAATAAATCTAACTCTACTAAAACTATAATGTATGTCTCTGAATCAAATGCTAAATCTAAATAGGGAAAGGGAAATGGAGAAGCTGTGGACGCTGGACAGCTACCTCGAAATCCCGTGAAATGTTGTTATCGCACCTGCGTCAGCTACTGCTGCGAGCTAGTACCTGGATCTGTGCACAAAGGCATAGGGAGTCTTTATGGGTACGCCAACTCAGTAGTAATGAAAATAAATCACAGTTTGAGCAATATAAACACACAGAACAGATACACAATTCCACAAAAGCCAGTAAAACACTAAGTCACCATGTAGTATTCATTACATAATAAGTTCGAAATCAGTTTTCAGAAATCCCTTGAAAACAAGTGCAATATCAGTATATCTCAATAAAATTCTCAGTAAAACCAGTTTGAAAACGAAGTAAATCATAGTTCGAAAACTCAGTAAAAATCTTCATAAAACTGCCCCTAGGGCCATAATCATTTCTCGTAACAATATTTTTCAGTATCAGCCCATCAGGCAACCTCACCATCACTCTGCCCATCAGGCATCCTCACAATCACTCTGCCAATCAGGCATCCTCACAATCACTCTGCCCATCAGCCATCACTCATTCGGTACCAGCGCTCACTAGGGGTGTGTTACAGACTCCGGAGGGGCTCCTACAGCCCAAGCGCAATAATAAGTCACATCATGGCATAATTCACGCACAATATAGGCCCGCAGCCTCACTCATATCATAACATCCTCTCAATATAGGCCAGCATCCTCACTCAGTCAGACACTCTCAATTTTCCCTTCAGGCCATAAATATACCGGGTTCTCGACCCAAAAATAGTGTTTCATTTTCAAGAAGTAGTATCAAAATACTCTGAGTGTCAAAACAATATCACATAAAATACTGAGTGAAAAATCATAACATACAAGTGAGGATAATATAGTAAACACATCCCGCAAGGGGTAAACAGATCGGCACTAGGCCCCAGACATGGCTTACAGCCCAAAACATATCATAATATATAAATACTATTTAAGCAAAGGCTTAAAATCGGTTTCGCAACTCAATAGTCGCCTAAATAGGAAATATGTTCTAAAGTTTCCACCTTTTTATTTCAAAACCCGTGAAAGGGTGCATAGTCCGGGGTTTCATACCCTCAGGACAAGATTTAAAGACATTACTTACCTCAAAACTAGCCCGAAAATATTCCGCAATGCGCTTGCCTCTAGAATCAACCTCCGAAGGCTCCAAATCTACAAGGTTTAGATTTTTATCATCAATATGTGCTTAAGGAACAATTTCCAATCGAAAGATATCAAATTTACTAGAAAATCCAAAATCGGGAAAATCCCGACCCCAGAGCCCGCGTCCTGAAACTCAGAAATTTTTATAGAAAAGTGTTCATCTTCTCACGATTTCGTACATATAAAGAACACCAAAATCGGAGTCCGTTTGACCCCTCAAGTCGACCCCTAAAGGTCTCATAATCGCATGCCCCAAAATCCTATTTTTCTACTATTTTCATGAATTAAAGGCTGGGATTATGGTCTATAATCACCCATAAATGAGTTTTAATAATCAAATTACTTACGTCTGTGATACCCACTGATTTTCTCCTTCAAAATTCGCCCAAAAAGCTCTCCTCCGCTCAACAATGGTGTAAAATAAGGTCTAGGTCGCGGAAGGGCTTTTAATTAACTGCCCAGGTATTTATTCTACGCGTTCGCGGTCAACGTGCCGCGTTCGCGTTGACCAAACTTCATTACCCTTCACGATCGCGGTCCCTAGGCCACGTTCGCACTGCCTTGTCCAGAAAAACCTTCGCGTTCGCACCCCCAGGCCCGCGAACGCATAGACCAAATGGCCTGGGGGGGTTCCTCGGCATTGATACCCTACGCGAGCGCACCCCTACGTCCGCGTCTGTGATGCCCAGTCCACCTACTCTCCGCGTTCGCACTTGCCCAGTCGCGAACGCATAGAACAAAAGTCCCTGCCCCCAAACTTCCTCTATGCGAACACGAGCCTACCTCCGCGTTCGCATAGGGTAAAGCACCTGTGCAGAAACACCAGAAAACCAGCTATGTTTTTAAGTCCAAATGGGTCCGTTAATCACCCGAAATTAATCCCGAGCCTCTCGGGACCCCAAACAAACATACCAACACGTCACGTATGATCATTCAAACTTATTTGCACTCTAAAAACATCAAAACTAACATCAAAACACCAAATTCTCACCGGATTCAAGCCTAAGAACTTTGATATTTCTAAAATTCACCAATGATGCCGAAACTATCCAAATCCATTCCGTTTGACCTGAAATTTTGCGGTCAAGTCCAAAATGATATTACGAACCTGTTCCAACTGTCGGAATTCCATTCCGACCCCGATAGACCATTTTTCACTACCGTCCGGAAATCGCCAAAACTAACTTTCGCCAATTCAAGCATAATTCTACACCGAACATCACAACGTTATTCTGAACACACTCCTAAGTCCCAAATCACCTAACGAAGCTATCTCAGCCATAAAATTAGCATTCTGAGGTCGTTTACCAATAAGTAAACCCTCTGTTGACTTTTCCCATTTTAAGGCTATTTTTAAAGGCTAATTGACTGAACTCTCACTACAACCATTCGATTTCAAGCCTATCAACTCTAATACATCAAATACAGTATAACCAATCTATAACAATTTAATAACAACAATGATAATGCAGGTTTTTACGTAACGACAGACCGGGTCGTTATAGACAGGTGGGCTCCAATGGAGTTTTTTGGTTAAAATGGGGGGAGGGCATTTTTTCTTTCGCTGCTTCTGTTTGGTCGGGGAAGAAGACGGGCCTGTTTATTTATATAGGTATATCACATATGTAAGAGGCGCTAGCGTTTTCTGCATATGCGTTATACCTCCGGCAAATTTAAAGTTCAAATATAGTGTGGTTATTCACCGCGCTATACCTTAGCGGACAAACGTGTAGTATAGCATGGTGAATAACCACATTATATAAAATGGTACACAATTTATTTTTTTACTTATTTTTATTGTTTTAGTCCAAAAAAATCACATTTTGATTACGAACTTTGTTTTGGAGTTTGATTGGAGACTTGAGGGTTAGCTGCTTTGCTAGATCTGCAGTTTGTCGGAGCCACCTTCTCTTATCTTGTCATTACTACTTTTATTCCCATGGTGTTTATACTATAGAACAGTCAGTTGCTTTATTATTCGTAGTATTCAGTCATGACGTCGTATTACTAGTTCTGAGGGGATTTGTGTCGGTATTTTTGTTATCAGACTTATGATCATCTATATATCCACATTACTATTAGACTCCATTTATAATATTTCCATATTATATTATACTTGTGATCATCTATCTATATTGTTAGTAGATTTCATTTATAATTCTTGTTTAGTATGACATAATTTGGTTATAATAATTTTGGGATTCCCTTAGCTGGTGGTGTTAGGTACCATCATAATATTGGTGAGATTTGGATCATAATATTTGGCTTCTACTTGTATGCAATTGTCTTACCTGCTTCTTACTATTATATTGTTATATATTGTTGTTACTTTCTTTCTTGCGTTAATTTTAAGACTTGCTTAGAGGGGTGTCACGATCCAAAATTCCTCCGAAGGAGTCGTGATGGCACCTAATCCCTAAAAATAGGTAAGCCTAAAACATACTGAATGATAACGAATTCTACTAGGAACTATTGAACATGAAGCGGAAGTTTATAAATAAACCAATAGTCTCAACAACAACAACAAACCCAGTTTGATCCCAACATGTGGGGTTTGGGGAGGGTAGTTTGTACGCAGACCTTACCTCTACCTAATGCAGGTAGAGAGGTTGTTTCCAATAGACCCTCGGCTCATGAAGGGCAAGAAGAAGAAGAGAGAAGCAAGGAAGGAAGAAAGATGGAAGAAAAAAAAAGAAAAAAAAATCACATACCGTAATAAAGGATAAATAGTATCCAATAATAGCAACAAGGAATACAATACTTGAGGCGAACAAAATCACATACCGTAATAAAAATCTAAAAATATTAAGGGAAATGCATGCTACTAAACCTATCGGTGAGCACTATAAACTACATACTAACCTTCTACCTTAATTCTCGACCTCCACACCCTCCTATCAAGTGTCATGTCCTACGTGGGCTGAAGCAGCGCCATGTCCTGCCTAATCACTTCTCCCCAGTACTTCTTAGGCCTACCTCGACCCCTCCTCAAACTCTCCATGGCCAACCTCTCACACCTCCTGACAGGGGCATCAATGCTTCTTCTCCTAACATGTCCTAACCATCTTAGCCGCGACTCTCGCATCTTGTCATCCACGAAGGCTACTCCCACTCTGTCGCGGATAAATTCATTCTTAAAACTATCTCGCCTGGTACACCCACACATCCATCTCAACATCCTCATCTCTGCTATTCTCAGCTTCTGCATGTGGGAGTTCTTGACTGGCCAACAACCAGCCCCGTACAGCGTAGCGGGTCGAACCACCACTCGATAAAACTTACCCTTAAGTCTTAACGGCACATTCATATCACATAGAACACCGGAAGCGAGCCTCCACTTCATCCACCCCGCTCCAATGCGATGCGTGAAATCTTCGTCGATCTCCCCGTTACCCTGGATAATGGACCTGAGATACTTAAAACTCGCTCTCTTGGGGATAACTTGAGCATCAAGCTTAACCTCTACGTCTGAATCATGGGTCTCACTGAATTTGCACTCCAAGTATTCTGTCTTGGTTCTACTCAGTTTGAAACCTTTAGACTCCAAGGTCTGTCTCCAAACCTCCAACCTCGGGTTAACTCCGCCACGCGTTTTGTCAATCAACACTATATCATCGGCAAATAGCATGCACCAAGGTACCTCCCCTTGAATGTGACGCGATAGTACATCCATCGCCAAGGCAAACAAAAATGGGCTAAGAGCCGATCCCTGGTGCAACCCCATCACAACAGGAAAATGGTCTGAGTCACCACCCGCAGTCCTCACCCGAGTCTTAGCATCATCATACATATCCTTAATCACCCTAATGTACGCTACCGGAATACCGCTAACCTCCAAACTCCTCCACAGGACCTCCCTCGGAACTTTATCGTATGCCTTCTCAAGGTCAATAAACCCCATATGCAAATCCTTCTTCCTTTCCTTGTACTGCTCCACTAATCTCCTTACCAGATGAATCGCTTCCGTAGTCGAACGCCCCAGCATGAATCCAAACTGATTCTCAGAAATGGACACGCACCTCCTCACCCTGGCCTCCACCACTCTCTCCCAAACCATCATAGTGTGACTCAATAACTTGATACCCCTATAATTGTTGCAATTTTGGATATCACCCTTGTTCTTGTAAAGCGGGACCATCGTACTTCACCTCCATTCTTCGGGCATCTTCTTTGCCTTAAAAATAACATTAAACAGCCTAGTGAGCCACTCCAAACTTGCCCGCCCCGCGCTCTTCCAGAATTCCACCGGGATTTCGTCTGGCCCCGTTGCCCTGCCCCTGCACATCTTACGCATCGCTCCTTCCACCTCCTCTACCGTAATCCGCCTACAGTACCCAAAATTCTGCCGACTCTCGGAGTGCTCCAACTCACCCAGCACAATGCATCTATCCACCTCCTCATTCAATAGTTTATGGAAGTATGCCTGCCACCTTCTCCTAATGAGTGCCTCGTCCATCAACACTTTACCATCCTCGTCCTTGATGCACTTGACTTGGTATAAGTCACGGGATATCCTCTCCCTCACCTTGGCCAACCGGTACAACCTCTTGTCCCCACCTTTTCCCTCGAGCTCCTCATACAAACGAGCAAATGCTGCATTTTTTGTCGTCGTAACTGCTAACTTTGCCTCTTTCTTTGCCTTTATGTAGCAATCTCGATAGGTACTTTTTTCCTCCTCGTTTGTACTCTCTACTAGCTTCAAATAAGCAGCTTTCTTAGCTTCCACTTTACTTTGAACCTCTCCATTCCACCACCAGTCCCCTTTATGACCCCCAAGAGAACCCTTTGTGACCCCTAAGACCTCTCTAGCAGCTACCCTAATGCAATCCGCAGTCATGGACCACATACTAGACGCGTCCCCGTACTCATCCAATAGTCTCAACATGATCCAATATCCCAAAACCAGTAGTACAAGTCATAATCCTTTCTAGGAGTACTTATATATAACATCATATAAGCTACTATATTTAATATTAAATTTATTAAATTAAAACATAACGACAATTCCTTTTTACGTAAACTAACAACATCAGACAGGGTAAGGAGATTAAATTGAGAAATAAATTAAAAGTAAAATATGACAACTATTAAAAATGGTAAAGTTCCGTATAAAGCGGAGAATTTTAACTTAAAAGTTATATAAGGTAACCATGTTATTAATTCTTTTATTTAAATCGCTATATTACTAAAAGTTTGTCCGTATATGAGGTAATGACTCAGCATAGTAAATTCATCTTGAAATCAATTCACCTGAATAATTGTATGAGGAAAGGAATTGAGGAAATGACAGCAAGATAATAAATCAATGACAATAACTCAATCCTCAAAAACAAGTGAAAAACCGGAAATGCCAATTCTCAGAGTCTCGTACGAAAGAAGCTTAGCCAATACAATACCATAAGGAATACAAAACACATAAACGGTTGCGGTGCGCAACCCGATCCCACCGTACAATACTATTCACCCTTATTCCACCATGTGAATATCAATAGTAATAAATAAAAATATATTGCGGCGTGCAACTCGATCCCACCATATCATAACAATATCATAACCCTTATTCCATCATATCAATTCACCTTTATTTCACATGTTGCGGCGTGCAACCTTATCCTACCGTATAATATCAATATCATAATAATAAATAAAATATATTGCGGTGCGCAACCCCATCACACCATATAATATCAATATCGTAATTCACCCTTATTTCGCCATAACAATTCACCCTTATTTAACTTGTTGGGGCGTGCAACTCGATCCCACCGTAAAATAACTTAAATCAACCGCAACAATTCAATAACTAAATTACAAGAATTTCTACAATCAAGGCTATGAGTACACGGCAACAAAGGAACCACGTAAAAATCAAAGAAATACAACAAACTCTATAGAAATGACAGGACTGGTATGGCACGCGATAACTAGGTATGCAATCACAACAATAAGAACATATAACACATAAGCACGGAGTCACAGAAGAAATTCAACAATTAAGAGATACAAGGCAATAAGGAAGGAAATAAGTTTAACTAAGGCATATGACGGCAAAATAACGAGTAAGAGGTACACTAAGTGCTAAAAACATCAAATAGAGCATGTAATAGTAGACTAACAACGAGATATCACTAGTTATGACAATTCAATTAAAGGCATGGAAAGAGGCTAGGCACTCTAAACCGGTCAATTACCATGTATAGAGCGGGTACCCACTCGTCACCTTGCGTACACGACTTTCACTTAGAAAGATAGCACAATTAACTCAATTCATAAGGGGTAGTTTGACCCACACAAATTTAGACAAGACACTTACCTCAATTCGGCCAACTCAATACCCAAATTAGCTTTTCCTTTACAAATTCACCTCCGCTCGGCTCAATCTAGCAAAAGACGACTTAAATACATTAAACAGTGCAAGAGAAATAATTTCAATTAACAAAGCTATGATCTTTATACAATTTGAAAAAGTCACCCCCCTCCTCCCCAGGCCCGCACCTCGGAACACAATAAAATTTACAAAATCGAACACCCATTCCGATACGAGTTCAACTATTCCAAAATTATCAATTTCCGACATCAATACGTTCTTCAAATAATCATTTTACATTTTGAAAGATTTTACAATTTTCCCTTAGATTCTCTTGAATTTGATGTTAAATCTAATGTATAATCACAAAATATAATTGAACATGTCACGACCCAAAAACATTACATGTCATGAAGGCGCCTATCGTGGTACTTCGCAAGCTGACATTTACGAATAACTCCAACAATTTAACAAAATGGATTTATAAAGCAGTTTAAATAGCAACTTCTCATACACAAGGTAAAAAGATCTAAACACAACGCGGAAAACTCCCAAATGGGGGTGTCACAGAGTACAGGAGCATCTAAGTGTCACAAGTCTGGAATAACTGTCTAAGATAATCTGAAACTACATACAATAAAAAGGAAAGATAGGGAAGAAGAAAACAAGGACTGTGAACGTCGGGCAGCTACCTCGAAGTCTCCCAAAGATCAAACACGCAGAATATCAACACCCATTATGTCAACCTGGATCTGCACACGAAGTGCATGTGTAGCGCGAGTATAGCCAACTCAGTAAGTAACAATACTAAATAAAGAACTGAAAGTAGTGACGAGCTCTGCTATTAGATCATTTTCAGTAATTTCAACATAGAAAAAATAGACAGGCTTTCAATTTCGACAATTTAGGCCAAATCAGTTATCTCATATCAAATTCAAGTAAAACAAAATGTAACATCTTTCAGCAAACTTATAGACAGTGATATATGGCAGCTAAGTGCAACAATAATAAAATCAAGAGCATCCTCTCAAAGCGTCTTTTATAAATAGCTCAACACTCGGCACTCGGCACTCATACTCAATAGGTACATGTGCTCATTAGAGGTGTACAGACTCTGGAGGGGCTCCTTCAGCCCAAGCTCTATATCGTTGTGGCGTGCAGTTCGATCCCATAAATATGTATATAGCCATAAGGCTCGTTACGGCGCGCAACCTAATCCACGCATATACATCCCTAAGGCTCGTTGTGGCGTGCAACCCGATCCATATATATATAGCCCTAAGGCTTGTTCCGTCATGCAACCCGATCCACATATATACATATCGATCACAGCTCGACACTCAGGCCCTAACTCAGTCACCAACCTCTCCAGTCTCTTGGGCTCTCACAAATCATAAATATCATCCCAAACAGAAATTATGTAATGTGTCGACAAGAAAAAAGAAGAGACTGAGATATGATACGCAAGTAAAGTCGTGACTAAGTACATGACAGCGATTAGCAAATAATTCAACAAGTACATGACCTCTGTGGGTCCCTACAGTACGAACATTTAGTCTAAATATGATTTCTAACATGATTTGCAGTCAAATTTCTATAACACATGAAGAGCATATAGTTAACAACAGATTATTCAACTTCACAGTTCCATGGAATGGGCCAAGTCACAATTTCCACGGTGCACGCCCACACGCCCGTCACCTAGCATGTGCGTCGCCTCCAAACCAATCACAAGACACATAATACGGGGTTTCATACCCTCATAACCAGATTCAGAACAGTTACTTACCTTAATCCAATCCAAATCTCTACTCCAACACACCTTTGTCTCGTAAAGCGGCCTCCAAATGCCTCGAATCTAGCCACAAACAATTCGATACAATCAATACGGGCTAAAAGAATCAATTCCACAAGAAAAATCAAATCAACACAAAATCGGGCCCCGTTTCTCAAAATCCAACAAAAATGACAAAACCCGAAAGCCCATTCAACCACGAGCCTAACCATACCAAAATTTCTCAAATCCGATATCAAAATCCCATCCAAACCCTCAAATCTAGCCTAAGAACTTTTCTTCATTTTCTCAAATTTTCCACCCAAAATTCACGAATTAAATGATGGAATCAAAGGCATAATCATGGAAATTAACCAAAATTAGATAGGAATCACTAACCCCAGACACACACGTGAAAATCCCTCCAAAAATCGCCTTCTACCGAACTCCCAAATCAATTTTGTTTTATGAACTCAAAACCCTCGCTTTTGAAACTTATAATCTGCCAAGGTGTGCCTTCTTTGCGAACGTGGAAGCATCCTCGCGTTTGCGGAGCATAAAAATTCTTCTAACCAAAATCCCTTCTACACGAACGCGTCCAAACACTCGCGAATGCGATGCTTTGCTGACCCCTCACTTCGCGAACGTGACCTCCCTTCCGCGAACGCGTAGACCAAAAGCATGGGTCCCAGCTGCCTTCTTCCTCCTTTACGAACGCGTCACCCTTCTCGCGTTCACGATGCATTCTCTTCACAAACCTTCGCGAACATGTTCTCCTCTTCACGAATGCGAAGAACAATTATTCATCAGCCTCCAGATGCACTTCACGAACGCGAGACCTTTCATGTGAACGCAAAAGAGGAAACCAGAACGGCAGACACCAGAAATCTTCAGCCAACAAGCATAGTCCAAAAATGATCCCCTAACCATCCGAAACTCACCCGAGGCCCCGAGACCTCAAATCACGTCCGATTGACCACAAATTGTGCACATAAGTCACAAATGACACCATGGACCTACTCCAACTTCCAGAATGGGAATCCAGCCCCGATATAAAAAAGTCCACTCCCGCATAAACTTCCCAAAAATTCAACTTTTGCCATTTCAAACCTAATTCAACTATGTACCTCCAAATCACAATCCGGACACACTCCTAAGTTCAAAATCACCTAGCAAAGCTAACGGAACCATCAAAACTCCATTCTGGAGTCGTTTCCACAAAGGTCAACTTCTAGTCAACCTTTTCAACTTAAGCTGCAAACTTTGAGACTAAGTGTCTCAATTCATTCTGAAATCCCTCCGAACCCGAACCGACTAACCCAGTAAGTCACATAACAGTTATAAAGCACAAAAGGGGCAGTAAATGGGGGAAAGGGGCTACAACTCTCAAAACAACCGGTCGGATCGTTATAGAAAATTAATTAGAGGTACATACCCAATGATTTCATTTGAAAATCCTTCCTCAAAATTGCCTCCCATCGATGCTAGGGTTCAAAACATGATAAAATGAAGCTAAGTCCCGAAATGGAGGTCTTAATGCAAGCCTAAGATGTCGCATTTGCGACATCCATATCGCAAATACAAAGGTCTCAAATGCAACAGAAGTGTCGCAAAAGTGAAGGCTGACTAGCTCTGTCAAACTCGCAAATGCCACACATGACCCGCAAAAGCGAGCTCAAAGTTTTTGCAAAAATTACAGTTTGTGTCGCAAATGCAGAGCTGCCTAATCGCAAATGAGATGAATAGTTCGCAAATGTAAACTCCCCTACACTAGCCCATCGTGGAAAAAGCTAAAATGATCTCGCAAATGCGATGAAAACCTCAGAAATGCGAGAACAGAGACACCATCAAAGTTGAACCTTCTTTCAACACTCTAAAACGCATATGAAACTCATCTGATCCCTCAGGGCTCTAAATCAAACATCCACGCAAGTTTAAAAACATAACACAAACTCGCTCGCATGATCGGAACACCAAAATAACCTATAGAATCACGAATCGGATGCGAAAACACATGAAAATCACAATGAACTTCAAGAACTTCTAGAATCGCAACCAAGCATCTGAACCATATCAATTCAACTCCAAATGACAACAAATTTTGCAGCCAAGTTCCATGTGACAAAAAGGACCTATTCCAAGTTACAAAACCAAAATCCGAACCCGATCAAACCATGGTCAAACCTAAGAAAATTCTAAACCTTTAAATTGCCAACTTCCGCCAAATAATGCTGAAACCTTTTAGAAACATCCAAATAAAATTCCGGGCATACGCTCAAGTCCAAAATCACCACCCAGACCTACCAGTACCATCGAAACTCTGATCCAAGGTCAAATTCTTAAAGTCAAACCTTGGTCAATTCTTTCAATTTCGAACTTCTCAAATGAGAGTCCCTCCAAAGAATCGTCTCTGAACCACTCAAAAACCCGAACCAATGATGCACACAAGTCATAATACACTGTGTGCAGCTACTCTGACCATAACTATTAAACCGGACACAATTGCTCAAAACGACAAGTCGAGTCGTTACATCCTCCCCCACTTAAACATACGATCCTCTTCGAAAATGCCAAGAGACATTCCAAATCTATCAAATCACTGAATGAGCTCACCGAACATTCACCCGGGGGTGATTCCCCATCACGCAAACATATGTAGGCCTGACAATGCGACTTAATTGAAGATCTAACTTCATCCTTACTCCATAACCTTAGGACTAAACCCAACCCTCAACATCAGAAACTCATCATAGGATCTGAATCTCGTATCATCACACTGTATAAACCTGAACAAGCTGAATCAAGCCACAATTCAAACCCAGGGTACAATCACATGATGTTTCACACAACTCAAATGCCCATAGTAATATCTTCTTACCCCTATAAATGCCCAATAACATTATGGATGTCGGCATTACACTTCACATTGAATAGAACATTGTTGCATACCTCCACAACGGTGTCCAAGATACAAGAAACATGCAAAAAGTCATAACCACCCATGAACTCAACAAGCCAAGCAAGTCTCTCGTCCGTCAAGGGCCATTGCCCAAATTTGAGCGGAGATAACATCATCCTTCCAAACACTCCTCACCCCAATACGATAGTGCGAATCTCAAGTCTAAGAACCTCATCTCAGCCAATACAAGCAGCCCAACTAACAACTCATCAGGGTACCACACGGATTCTCACATGACATGGTCCGTACACCAAAGAGGTAATAACCTGTGCATGCAGCAAAATAGAAGAAAAGCAAGGTATGAGGACTATCTAACAAGTACAATAGGTATAACAACAAAAGTACAACTTCATTAACTCATCCCATAGAGGGAAAACAAAACACTAGATAAACACAAGGAAAGGGTATCCCACATAACATCCGTTGCGGCGTACAGCCCGATCCCAAACATATCAATCCACATACGGATACTCATCAAGCTAAAGTGCTCGGATTTACTAAGCACATGAATTCTGATATCAAGCACAATAAAGTGCACAAGTATAACTATGGGAAATGAATATAAATAAATAATACGACATAGAGGAAAGCAAGCACAACTAAGGTGTAATGAGAAAATCAACATCATGAGGGCCATCTTGTCCACATTTCCATAAGGCCTGAACGAAATTACAACATGCGTGGAGAATAATCATACAACCTCACATCCCATCATCTCATAAGAGAGAGATACATACAAATAATATCCGTTTTGCCCGGTAACATAACCGTGATAACAATCTCACAAGAGTACCTAAACCTGATCTGATATACAATACACACTCTCATTGGGCTTTCAAATAGCCCCCAAACCAAATCTTGATCATCCCAAAACAGATAAATATCCTTCTAAAAATCCATAGCAACCTATCGATAATTTATGCCATCAGTTATCCCATTCTAAACATTTCTTCACAATCCGCAAACAAGAAATAGTTTGCATATGAGGACATCCAGACCCAAAACGTCATGAATACCAAATTTCCATAGCCGATCTCAACTACGCTACTCAAATGGCTGATACATCACACACACACCATCATCTTATGGAAACACCCATATAGGCTTTCCGTTTCGCGTAATAAAACATGATTCTCATAAGCCTAAAAACCTAGTAATCGCCATACCACTAGCCAAGCTTCTGCAAACCAAAACACAAGGTGCCTTCCTAAAATGCACGCTCTTCACATATGATATCCAATAATTCCAGCATTCTATTAACTTCTGATATCCATCCAGGACAAAACCATAATGTACAACATATTCCTTATGCATGTAGCAGACGGCCGACTCAAGTTGTGGTCGACACCATCGATAACTCTCCGAGACCCGCCTGCATGCAACTAAGCCATCAGGACCGCATCTCCTTGACTCAACTGAGTTACACAAACCGTCTGACCCAAGAGACCACAAACACCGGTAGAAAATTACCTCGTCTCAGCTAATACAAGCAGCCCAACCAACAACTCATTCGGGAACCACACAGATTCTCACATGACACGGTCCGTACACCAAAGAGGTAATAACCCATGCATGCAGCAAAATAGAAGAAAAGCAACATATGAGGACTATCTAACAAGTACAATAGGTATAACAACAAAAGTACAATTTCATTAAGTCCCATAGAGGAAAACAAAACACTAGATAAACAAAAGGAAAGGTTATCCCACATAACATCCGCTGCGGCGTGCGGCCTGTTCCCAAATATATCAATCCACATAGGGATACTCATTGAGCCAAAGTGCTCGAGTTCACTGATCACATGAATTTTGATATCAAGCGCAATAGAGTGCACAAGTATAACTATGGGAAATGAATAGAAATAATGCGACATGGAGGAAAGCAAGCACAACTAAGGTGCAATGAGCAAATCAACATCACGAGGGCCATCTTGTCCACATTTCCATAAGGCCTGAACGGAATTACAACATGCGTGGAGAATAATCATACAACCCCACAGCCCATCATCGCATAAAGGAGAGATACATAACATAGTCCAGGGGAACAAATAACATCCGTTCTGCCCGGTAACATAACCGTGATAACAATCTCACAAGAGTACCCAAACCTGATCCAATATACGATACACATTCTCATTAGGCTTTCAAATAGCCCCCAAACCAAATACTGGTCATCCCAAAACAGGTAAATATCCTTTTTTAAAAGTCCATAGCAACCTATCGATAATTTATGCCATCACTTATCCCATTCTAAACATTTCTTCACAATCCGCAACAAAGAAATAGTTTTCATATGAGGACATCCAGACCCAAAACCTCATGAATTCCAGAATTTCCATACTCGATCTCAACTACGCTACTCAAATGGCAAATACATCACTCATACCCCATCAACTTATGGAAACACCCATATAGGTTTTCCGTGCCGCGTAATAAAACTTGAACCTCAGAAGCCTTAAAACCTAGTAATCGCCATACCACTAGCCCAGCTTCTGCAAATCAAAACACAAGGTGCCTTCCTAAAATGCACGCTTTTCACATATGATATCCTATAATGCCAGCATTCTATTAACTTCTAATATCCATCCAAGATAAAACCATAATGTACAACATATTCCTTAAGCATGTAGTAGACGGCCGACTCAAGTTGTGGTCGACACCATCGAGAACTCTTCGAGACCCGCTGATCATGCCCACCTATGCCTTATAAAAAGACTATGCGTACGTTGCAAATATAATCTGAGTATTTTTTCCAGAGTCGAATCCCACAGGGAATTAACCTATCAATTGTTGTTGTTAGACTCACATTATTCTTCGTAATCAACTTCCCAAAATTTATGAATAATAGTTTTTGATGTTTTTACGAACTAAGACTAAATGGAAATAATTAAACTAGAAGATAACTATTGCTAAGTTGTAAACAAATGCAAGAAGGATCTAAGGTTATGGTTTCCCCTGTTGATGGAATCACTTCTTGTATATTTCATATAGTTTGGCCTAACCGTATCTATCAATCATGAGCACTATTGTTACCGTAAATCTCTCTCGTGTAATTACGACAATTTACTAACCGCACTCTCCCGAGTTACGCTAGCTAGCCTTTATTATAGATTACATTAGATTGCACCCAAGGTATCGGTATCCCTAATCCAACCTTTAAACCCTCGGTTATGGATCCCTCCTATACTTTGGGAGTGGTGTTGTTCAACAACTACCTAAAATTTCACTCTCTCCCGAGTAGATACACACTAAATAGGCACAACTAATTGAGGGCCCTTCAATCAACTACAATATGAACTTAGTTGAAAAAATAGAGATTAAAACCAATCAAACTATATTAATATAACAATATGTTCATCCTCAACAGGGTTCACCATAACCTTAGACTAAATAAGTTAGCTACACATAGTTCTACTGACAATAATCATAAAAGAATTCATCAACAATGACAAAAATACAAGGAAGAGAGATGAGATTTGATGCCCAATTGCCCTCCTTGCCTCTTGCCTTTGCTTTTCTTGAACAACACTCTAAACCTTGATAAATCTCTCTTTTGGGAGAGTTGAACCTTATATAGGTTAAGTGGAATTTTCCCAAGCTTTCTAATTTTACCCCTGAACAAAACTCGTGTGGACTGGACTAGCGCGCCCGCACTACTGAGGCTCTAATGGCCAAACATTCTGCCTGGGATCGCTGGGCTAGCGCGGTCGTGCTAGTGAGCGCGCTAAGACCGCGCTAATGGGGTTTTGTTCTATCCCTGGCATCTAGACTAGCGCGGTCGCGCTATGGCCGCGCTAGTAGACTCGTAATCTGCCTCAACCATTTTCCTCCTTCTTTTCACACGCTAAAAACTCCAAGGGGCATTTCTCCTTTAATTTGGCTCCAAACACCATCCTAGGTCCTCATAAGCGCACTTTGCTCCTGCGAAGCATAAAATCAATAATTAGAGCCATTTTAACATCATTCAACATTCCTAACACAGTGAAACATCATTAAGTTGGAGTATAAATCTACACTAACTACCCAAGAGTCACACAACTCGTCCAACCCATGAGTACTGCCACAAACGCTGGTAGAAAATTACCATCCAAAAGGGACCAATTATTTCCATTGCTATGCTGACCCAACACCACCGAGCTGACCCATTTATTTGGATACTACTCGACTTTCTTCTGGGGTAACACTTCTTCCTGCCGATACACAGCAACCCCAACAAAATCTCAATACAGAAAATCCTAGTACAAACCACGTAGCCCAGAAACTCATAGACCACCATATTTCCTCTGAAGCACCCCATAATTCCCCTACTGAGATGCACATGCTGAATAGACCTTCTGTTAATCTGATGTTGTTTCTTTGAGCCCCTTGATACTGAAATGTAGATTCATTAATGACGCAGAAACGTCGTAAGCCCCAACATCATCCCGTGCAAATCTCATATCTTCGTCGTATGCAAGTTTCGCGGTACCTTTCAATATCGTGTACATACATCTTAGGCCACACTGATACAACACCTTACCCTGCAAGCTGCTCGCCGATTGTGGACTATGCCACTTGGTATGAATCCATAGGACACAACATTCATTAATCTGAAAACTCGTGATTGTCAAACTAGCTTCTATCAGTGCTTCGAATGATAATATGTATCTTCCACAGAGTATAAATCCCATACGAACTACATAATCTCTAATACCACCGACTATCCTCAATCAACATCCATCTCGTGGCGCTACCACGACCGCGACAACTAATCAACCAATTAAAGCTCGTATTAATTAATCAGATGCCAGAACTCGTTGCATCCCCACATGAACAACTGGATGGTCTCTCAATACCTATGCATCCTCGATCTAAACAACACATTGAGATAATGTTTTAGCATCCCTGACTCCCTCATATCCCATCTGCAGCATCACAAACTACTGGCGCATAGTTGGTACGGAGTGCGCAACACCATACACGAGTGGATGCAAAGGAACATAAACCATATGCTTCCAGCTGAATCAATATCGCACGATAATGAATGAATGAAGTAGAAATTCCCATTAGTTTTTGTAGCCTCTCGAAGATAAGTACAAACGTTTCCGTAGAGATCCGCAAGACTCTACTAAACAGGACTATGACTCGTAGAACCTATGAACCTAAAGCTCTGATACCAACTTATCACGGCCCAAAATCCCTCTAAAGGTGTTGTGATGGCATCTAGTCTCTAAAACTAGGTAAACCTAACACATGCTAAATGATAACGAATTCTACTAGCAGCTATTGAACATGAACCGGAAACTTCTAAGTAAACCAATAGTCTCAACATGATACAATATCCCAAAATCGGTAGTACATGTCATAAGCCTTTATAGGAGTACTTATAAATAACAAATACATCATTGTTCCGGAATAATAGGAAACAATGGACATAAATACACTATAGAGTGACTTCAGAGCTTGCGAACGTCCAGCAGGTGTACCTTGAAGTCTCCAGTCGCACAAGCATGAATCTCAAACAAACTCGATCCAAATTACTTGGTTTTGCACAAAAAGTTGCAGAAGCCTAGCATAAGTATACCACAGTGGTACCCAGTAAGTATCGAGCCTAACCTCGGTAGAGTAATGACGAGACCAGGTCAAGACACCTACCGAACAAGTAAACATGAGCAGGATATAATATAAAGCTAACAAGGAAGGAATATCAATGTCATGCCAATAGCATAAAAATTTCAGATTACAAACACTAGTAACAATAAGGGGGATACGAATGGCAACGAGAAATAATCAAGTAATTAAGTTGCAACATAGTTGGGGTACGGATGTAGTGTAAATGTGTTCAAGTAGGGAAAAAGATGTGAACTCAACCAATCAAATCAATTCTAATACATAATTTCGACAATCCCACTACTCGTAATATCATATCATAAGTCACAACTTCCAAACTTTTAACGCGCATGGCACCTTGTGCCCACATTTTTCCATCTCACCTCGCATGGAAAAATCCACGTGCTACTCGGCACATAATATTCGTGTCAAATGCTAATTAGGATGTTCAAGAGATTTTATTTATATATCGTAAAGTAAAATTATAGTTTCTGAACCAAGTAGGAAATCAATGAGAAGGATGAGTTTATTTTAGAAATAATTTGGGTGAATAATAATAACATTTTCACATAAAATACAACATCAGATAAGCTACTGAATTTAATAAAAAAATTGTTAAATTAAAAAATAATGACAATTCCTTTTTAAGTAAAGTAACAACATCAGACAGGGTAAGAAGATTAAGTTGAGAAATCAATTAAAGTAAAATATGACAACTATTTAAAATGGTATAGTACCGAATAAAGCGGCGAGTTTTCACTTAAAAGTCACATAAGGTAAGCATGATATTAATTCTTTTATTTAAAGTCGCTATATTACTAACAACTTAGTTGTATATGAGGAAATATCTCAGCATAGTAAATTAATCTTTAAATAAATTCACCAGAGTAATAATATTAGGAAAGGAAGTCAGGAAATGACGGCAAGATAATAAATCAATGAAAATAACTCAATCCTCGGAAACCGGTGAATAACCGTAAATACCAATTCTCAGAGTCACGTACGAAAGAACTGAAGCCAATACAATACCATAGGGAATACAAGACACATAAATTGTTGTGGTGTGCAACCCGATCCCACCGTACAATACTATTCACTCTTATTCCACCATGTGAATATCAATAGTAATAAATAAAAATATATTGCGGTGCGCAACCCGATCCCACCATATCACATCAATATCATAATTCACCCTTATTCCACCATATAAATTCACCCTTATTTCACATGTTACGACGTGCAACCCGGCCCTGCCATATAATATCAATATCATAATAATAAACAAAATATGTTGTTGTGTGCAACCTGATCCCACAATATAATATCAATATCGTAATTCACCCTTATTTTACTATAACATTTCACCCTTATTTAACCTGTTGCGGCGTGCAACCCAATCCCGCTATATAATAACTTAAATCAATAGCAACAATTCAATAACTCAATTTACATGAAATTCTACAACAAAGGTTATGAGTACACGGCAACAAAAGAACCACTTAAAAATCAAAGGAATACAACAAACGCTTTTCACACACTAATAATATCAACCCGAATATATGTAATCACCGTAATACTGTCAACCCAACTCAGTCTTTACGTGCCATGTTAGGATTAAGAGAAAAACCAACGTTTTTCACACACTTACAACAACAAATGTAAATAATCGAATGAAGCCAACATGAAAATATATCTATTTCCAAAAATAGTGCCAAACCGCTCAACCTCTCTATATCACAAGGGGACCAATTAAACATCCCGTACTCTTACAAAATAACCACAATGATATTTAACAACAAAATGACACGGCCAACTAGTCATAGAAACAATAGAGAACTTAGAGCAATTAAGCCAAACATCAATTAAGTTGGGAACGGAGAAAGGGGATCAGTTTATCAGGAAACTTGGGTGGTGCATAGATACTCGTCACCTCACCTATACACCACACCCATGCATTTCACATAGCAAACAAGTGGGGATTCCTATTCCCTCAAGTCAAAGTTAGACCAAATACTTACCTTAATTTCGCAAGCAATTTACTACTCTAGCACTGCTTTTCCTTTAGAATTTGCTTCAAATCTGCCCAAAACTAATCACAATTTGTTCAATGTTATCAATCATATCCTAAAGGAATCATCTTTATTGAAAATCAACTGTTCTTCCTAAGTTTCCCTATTAAATTTCAAAAGTCGACCCCGGACCCGCTTGGTCTAAACTCGAGAGTCGGACCAAAATCCATTTACCCAATCTCCCCCGAGCACGGATATACAATTGGTATTGGAATCCGACCTCAATTAGAGGTCCAATTCCCCAAAATTTCAAATTCCTAAGTTCTACCCAAAAACCCAAATTTTACCATGAAAACTCTAGATTTTTGGTTGAATTCTTGTTAAAAGTTGTTGGGAATTGAAAGAATTTAGTTAGAGATCACTTACCAATGGTTTGGAGAAGTTTGGGTATTTGGAAAATCGCCTATGGGGGTTTAGGGTTTTAGAAAATTGAAAAAGAATTGAAAATCCCGTCGAAAAGCTGATATAATAGGTTGCGGGTCTCGCATTTGCGAACTGGAGTCCGCATTTGTGAACCCTAGGCCTTCCGGAGAATTATCGCAAATGCGAATAAGACCTCGCATTTGCGAACAGGGTCCTTCACATTTGCGACCCATGACCTCGCATTTGCGAGATCAGAGGCTGGCCATTGGCTTCGCATTTGCGAAGCCCGACCTCGCATTTGTGAGATCTGAGGCCTGCACACCAGATGTTTAGCTGTTGGGGTATTTTTCTAGGTCTAGACACTCCGTAGCCTACCCGAAACTCACTCGAGCCTTCGTAGCTCCAAACCAAACATGCACACAAGTCTAAAAATATCATACGGACTTGTTCGTGTGATCAAATCATCAAAATAACATCAAAATCTACATATTTAGCCTCAAAACTCAAGATTTCCTCAAGAACACTCAAATTTCAAACTTTCCATCCGGATGTTCGAATTGCACCAAATCAACTCCGATTCTCATGAAACTTCACAGATAGGACTTACATAACATAACGAACTTGTTCTGGGCCACGAGAACAAAGTACGGGCCCGATATCTTATATTTCACATATTCTTTCATTTCTTTATTTCTTGAATTAAACAGCAGAATAACTTACTTCAAAAATTGTTTTCTAAGGCTTGGGACCTCGAAATTCATTTCCGGGCATACGCCCAAGTCCCATATTTTACTACGGACCTCCCGGGATCGTCGGAATGTCGATCCGGGTCCGTTTACTCAAAATGTTGACCAAAGTCAACTTTAATCGATTTTTAACTCTAGAAATTTCTATTTCTCATATTTTCACATAAAAGCTTTCCGGTTTCACGCCCAGACTGCACACGCAAATCGAGGTATTTAAAATTAGTCTTTTTATGGCTATTAAGCATGGAACGGAGTCTAAATTTATAAAATGACCCCTTGGATCATCACATATACCCACTTACAAGGCAAGGCTTTCCTGCCATGGGGTAATTCCACCACTTCCCAAGTCTTATTTAGCTCACGGGCCTGAATTTCCTTTTTCATTGCTTCTTGCCAACCTGGCTGAAGTGATGTATGTGCATAACTTATAGGTTCTTGAATATTAAATAAGGAATTCAAAAAATGTTGATTAGATATGGAAATACCAGTGAAAGGGAAACTGGGAGCGGTAACATAAGAAAGGAAACAAGGAGTGCTAACATCGGTAAGTGGTAAGGCATTACAAATGTATTCTTTAAGATATGCAAGGGTATTGTGTGGTCTAGATGATTTTGTGATTAAGATATCCAATATAGGTTTAGTACTTGAGGGTGAAGCAGTGGGTAGAGGTGAGAAAGAACCTAGAAGTGTAGTAGACATAGGATTAGAGAAGGTAGAGATATGAGAAGGTGAAGCGGGAGAGTGATTAGAAAAGGTGGAGATATGAGCAGGTGAAGCAAGAGAGTTTATGACAAGATCAGTAGTAGGAATCTTAGAAACAGTTACAAGAGTAGGATGTAGAGAATCATGAACAGAAATAGGAGAATTTGAAAAATCAGCATTAGGCACAAAATGATTTGAATCAACAGACTTAATAGAGGAGAATCGAAAGTATTCTTCATGGAATACAACATCCCTAGACACAAAAGGTTTAAGAGTCTGGAGATTTAGCACCTTGAAGCCTTTCTTTCCATGTGGATATCCTATAAAAACACAAGGTACTGCTCTTGGCTGGAATTTAGTTCTATGATTGGATAAAGTTGAGGCAAAATATAAACAACCAAAACACTTAAGATTTGAATAATTAGGCTTAGTCTTAAATATTATCTCATAAGGAGTCTTCATATGAAGTACTGTAGAAGGAAATCTGTTGATTAAATGAGTGGTTGTTAACACACAATCCCCCCCAATAAGAAATAGGTAAATGAGATTGGAAGAGCAAAGCCACGGCTAATTCTAACAAATGCTTGTGTTTTCTCTCCACAACTCCATTTTGTTGTGAAGAGGATACATATGTAGTCTGGTGTATAATACCCTATGAAAAAGGAAAATCTGTTTGTGTATTTCCATTCCCCAATTCAAATGCATTATCTGATCTAATGATTTTGACTTTGGCATGAAATTGTCTATCCACCATGGGTAAAAAGGACCTCAAAACTGGAAAAGCATTTGATTTTGTACTAAGTAGATAAGTCCATGTGCCCCTACTAAAATCATCAAGAAGGGTTAAGAAATATTTATACCCATCATAGGTTGCATTCTTGTAAGGTCCCTATGTATCTTTATGTATCAAATCAAAAACATTCTTAGTAGAAATACAGCTTGAAGGGAATGGTAGTTTGGACTGTCTTGACATAGCACAAATAGAACATGGAACAGAAATTTTAGAATGAGAGGAAATCGGAATGCAAGAAATATTTCTCATATTACTCAAAGGCATATGGCCTAAACTATACTGCCACAACTTTTCTTTTACATTGAAATCAGAAAAACTGAAACAAGAACTTAAAACAGGTGTCACGCCCCGAGCCTAGGGGCCGCGACGGGCACCCGGTACCTTACTCAACCGATTACCAACGTAACGTATCTCTCTTATTACATCATCATACACACGTGACACAAGGGCCTAATATGCCAACATAATCATTTACAAACTCTAAACATAGGCCGACAAGTCCATACAAGTATTCTTATACATGACATCTGTCTACAAGCCTCTAAGAGTACATAAGTATCATAAAGGTCGGGACTGAACCTCGTCATACCAATCAATACATGTCCTATATATACTGACCAAACAAGCAACTCTGAAGCAAATGGAGCGCACCAACACCTTCCGCTGAGCTGATAGCCTACTTGGAGGGCTCTCGACCTGTCTATCTGGACCTGCGGGCATGAAACGCAGCGTCCCCAGGAAAAATGGACGTCAGTACGAATAATGTACCGAGTATGTAAGGTAGTATACTGAAAGCTGAAACTGAATTGATAATATAATAACTGCAGGTAGCTGGAAGTTAAAGATAATTTGATGATATGCTTACCTGCTGATACTGACTCAATTCTCTCAACATAACAAGTAAAATAGCTATCCGACCCTATAAGGATCGGTAAATATATATATAATCATATAACTGCTCTGCCGTAGTAGGCTCGCTCATAGGCGCTCGGCCATACTAGGCTCTGTATCTCGACCAACTGGGCTCGCTCATAGGCTCTCGGCCACAGTAGGCTCGGTATATATATAACTGCTCTGCCATAGTAGGCTCGCTCATAGGCGCTCGGCCATACTAGGCTTTGTATCTCGACCAACTGGGCTCGCTCATAGGCGCTCGGCCACAGTAGGTTTGGTATATAACTTACCATCTGATCAGAGGTTGCCCAATAGGGGCCTGCCCATCGATTATAGCTCGATGGTAATGAAAATAATGTAATACTGTATATATAGATTCTCTGCTCTCTTGACTGGAAGAAGAGAATACTCAATTGAATATGAAGTCCCGATAAGGGAGAATATTGTAACTTATGAGACTAGGAAATATACATAAAATTCAGGAATATGAATTTTTCAATATACCTCGTTATCAAACTCATGTAATTACAGGATCATGCCAAAATGAAGGAAGGGATTAGCCTTAACATATCAGGTAGATGCACTTGACAATCCTCTAACACCCGTTAATCGCGACAAAATACAGAACAAATTATATGAAAGCTCGAAGCAATAACGTTTCTTGTGCAAACACCATCTTGGCAGAATTTTTCCTTAAGTAATTATGATATTAAAATGTATCCTTAACTATGAAAAGAGTTAGTAGAGGCTTGGTGAAGTTTGAAGAGATTATGCTTAACAGAAACGTTAGAATTGAGTTACTGAAGTTATGGAAGCTTTTGTTAAATGTCTTGGAATTAAAGTGTTGTTGGAAAATAAAAATGTTAGACATGAAATGTCCTGTAACTAACATACTAGATTGCCACATAATCTAAAATGACTCTTAGTCATTTGATTAGAATGTGGCTTCTGCCACGTTACTTTTCCCATCATTATCCAATATGTTTAATTAATTTAATTCGGTAATATCCCGTTACTCGGTAATTAAGAATTATCTCAAATTACTTAAAATTCTACTTATTTTTAATACACATTATATATCCCACTATCATGATCATATGGTACCTTGTATGGTACTAGTCCATAAATATCGGGTATTAACCCTCGGCCCGTATTTAACCCCAAAATGCCAAACTTTAACGAAAATTCATTTTCATTTACTTGCTTCCCTTTTTACCTTCACGAATTTGCTCATTACTTGTGAGATAGCATAATCCTTATAACCTCCAAATAATCCTTTACTTGGACTGATGTCAATTACCTTACGACAAATTCATCGTGCAATACTACAGGGTGCAACACCGTCGTAACTTAATACTGCGAAGTCTAATATCATCGTAATATTGCGGGATGTAACAACAGGAATAGCTTTAACTCTACTAAGTTTCCTGCTAGATATAAAAGGACTACTAGATTTATATGAACTCTTGAAAATGGCTCGTGACTGCCTTGATTGAAGAATGTAGAGACCTCATCTTTCTTTACCAATCTCCAGAGGGCTCTTCAGTGAAAGACCCTGCAGAAAGCAAGAAGAAGAAGTGAAAAGGAGGTCATGATTGAGATGTTTACACCATTTGTGCACAGACAAAAGGTTAAATTTAAAAGAGGGCTCATACGGAACATTGTGCAATATCAAATTAGGAAATAGTAAAAGAGAACCATAATGAGTAACTAGAACTTGATGGGAATTTGGAAGATTGATCATTCTAGGCTTGATTAGAGGTTTAAGAATAGAGAAAAACTCTTTGTTATAAGTCATGTGTTCAGAAGCACCACTATCTAATATCCATGACAGGCTATTGATATAAATGAAATATGCAGATGATTTAAAGAAAGTTGGTATACCAGCACAAGCATTGGCAAGAGCATCAGAAGTGCTTCCTTCTTGTTGTCCCAACTTCACCTATTGCAAAAGTTATAGTAACTGGGCTACATTTTCTGGGGTAAGTGACTACACAATTGAACCATTTGCTGAAGCATTACCTCCCTGCTCCCCACTTTCATTTGCAACAAATGTGTTATTACCTTGCAGTGTTCCCCGAAACTTTCTCTGCTTTGTGAATTTGAAATATGTTGGGAATCCATGAAGACTATAGAAGCTTTCAATCCAATGACCTGACTTCTTATAGTAAGCACAAATAGCAGAGTTTTTCTTCATATTTGTACCCTGCTTATGTCCCTTAAAGTCATTATATTTCTTGCCTCCAGACTGATTACCCCCTCCTGACTGATTTCCCACCATAAATGATGCTGACTCACTTGGATAAGATGGGGAAAATGGATTTCCCTCGGCTTTTCATCCTGAATGACTAAGGAATAAGCCTGTCCAATAGTAGGCAAAGGAGAAGACAACAGTATATTGCTTCTAACACCTATGAAAGTCTCATTCAAACCCATTAAAAATTGTAATAACCTTTCATCCTGATGTGCTTTTAAATTCTTTGCCTTAGCTCCACAATCACACGCACAAACACAAGCAGAAAAAGTGTTTAGAGCATCTAGTTCATCTCACAAGCTTTTCATCTTAGTGAAATAACCTGAAACACTGGAATTACCTTGCACAACAGCACTGAGTTCCTTCTGCAATTGAAAGAATTTAGCTCCATTTGTTTGACTAAATCTATCTTCCAGGTCACTCCACAGGTCTTTGGCACTTTGAGAGTACAAGACACTTTATGCTATCTCCTTCGATACTGAGTTGAGAAGCCATGACAATACCATGTCATTACAGCGGGCCCATTCCCTCTGCAAAGTTGAATCAGCAGTAGGAACAACAAGGGTTCCATCAATGAACCCCAGTTTGTTCTTTGCAGACAAAGCTATGACAACTGCTCTTCTCCAGCTACCATAACCTCTCCCATTAAACGATGAAGAGACAATATTCATCCCAGGATAATATAAGGGATGAAGGTAATAGGGATGTGATGAATCAATCACAAAAATTGCAGAAGCAGCTGGAGCTGCAGTAGGTGTACCAGAAATGATGGAGTCAATGGTTTGAGAATGAGTTCCCATTGAGAAGAAGAAAAAGAAAAAATTCAGAGATATGAAAAAGAAGATGATTGCAGCAGATTTAATCCTGCTCTGATACCATGCTAAAAGTGAAAAGAAGATTGTGAAAATTTTCTTCCGTGTATTGAATGAATAATCCTTTGTAAAGTGTATGTATATATACAAACAAAAAAGGTAATCTAAGCTATAACTTATTTATGCCACTTGGCACTACTCTACTTGTTTATGTGTAACAACTTATTGGATAATTACATAATGAAATAATGCTATTTATAGATGTATAAAATGTTGTATCTTGAACCTTCTAGAAGTATAGGCCTTTAATAATCTTCAGCTGAGTTTTAGACCTTCAAATGTTATAAGCCCAAAACATAACAGGCCCAGAAGTTCTGTGTGAGTCCAAGTCCAATACCAGCTGAAATTTTCCTATTTTGAATAAAAGATAAAGATATGTGTGGTCTTTCTTTAGACATAAGCACAAAGCTTAGCCGTCTCTGTTCATGGCACCATCAGAGATGGATTTCATCGGAGCTGTCCAACCGGATTTACTACCAACAGCTCGTGGAGCTATTTCTACTCTATTGATGTTCTTACTCTTCTTCTGGGGTTGCCTCCCTTGGTCAGTTGTACTTTATACCTTATTAGATGCTCACTTGACAATATGATCTTATGGGTTTTTGGGTTAGTTTCAGCGTTGTATCACTTCTTTAACTTTCGCTGTTGAAATGTATCTACTATTATTTATGATTATGGAACTTTTGCTACACGTTTTAGGTGTCATGTTACGACCTTGATTTGGGTCGTGACATAAAATGCCAAGACAAACTCAAAATATCTATAACATAAAAACTAAATGAAGTAATAAGGGAGTTTTGATTGAAGGTATTGAAAAAATGAAATATAAGAGACCCTTTTATTACATGTATTTAATTTAATAATAGATGGCAGAAGGCTCTTATGAAACAACTTTAATATATCCAAAATAAATGTTCAGAAAGAATATGAATAGGGTGGTTGGTCACTTTCAAGAAAGTAACTATACAAGTGAAGCTTTTGGAATGGAAGAATAAAAAGAATGAGCAGCTATCCCTAGTCAAAAAAATGTTCTGACATTAAAGAATGTCTAGGGTTTCTAGCTTGCTACCATAGAGAGCATGCCGACAAACATAGCCTTCCTACTTTACTCCATTCTATACTGAAAATTATACTAGTAATATCTACGCGCATGCATACTGCACGATGAAACGAAGTAATAATAATATTAAAAACAAGCACATACAGGATTTTACAAAATTAATATATAATCTTCACAACAGCAACCATAATCAGTGCTTGCCATATGTCAAACACAAGGAATAATTAATAAACTAGTAATATTTAATATCAATGTCGGTGACTAAAATGAAAGTTAAATATAATAGAAGTTTGAATTTAGTCCAACGACAATACATGGATTGCTATATTTCAAATAATTAAGCTAGGAAAGATTACTAAAAATGTATAATAGATAAATCTTGCGCGATTCCAAGAACCTCCAAAAGATAATTTAAAATAAAAATCGTGAATTAATTCTATATTTCACCTTACCATAATGGATTAGAACATTTGACTAAATTATTGACGTTAATTGTCTTTTGCGTATAAAACAACATAAAGCTCCTATGGTCACTGACAATTTTAGCGGCGGCGACGCTTTGTTTGAGCATGCATCTAATACTAATACTGTAACTTTGCCAAATAAAATTTTTGAATTCTTGTTTTTTCGATGGAACGAACAATTATTTCAAGTTTAAATCTAGCTAGTGAAAGTATAATTCTCAAATAAAATAGTTGTCACATATAAGCTCACGCCATTAATGTTCTTTTCTTATCTTGCCTATTGATGTTCGGTTTAAGGAGAAAGTTACGTATTCCGTATTAAACATTTTAATTAATGTGACTAAATAAGATTGATCAAGGTAAGTAGCTAATTCGAGCCTTTTCTCTACCTAAATCCAATTGCATTTCTCTTAAATTGACTTTTTGCCCAATAAGGTGATCGTATTTGCGTTTGAATTGGTCTAGATGGTACTCTTTGTGGAAGTATACTGTAAAGGGAGAAAAGGGTAGAAGTAGAAGAAGAAAAACATTAATGGAGAACAAAATTCGAAAGGAAATAAAGCAATAGGATTAAGCTTTAAGTAAGGTTCAAATTTCACATCTCTAAAACGATAGTCTTAGGGGTCGTTTGGTTTGAAAACAACCTACGCCGGGATAAGTTATACTGGGATAAGTTATGCGGCATTAGTTATGCTGGGATTGTTTTTTATCCATTGTTTGGTATGTTGTATTAAATATGACAATTACATAATTTGTAAGAAGAATGTATAAGTTATACCGGTGCTAATTACCCCACCCTCTATAAGGTATAAGTTATCCCGGTGTTAATTTTAATCATGGGATAACGTATACCTGATTTGCTAACCAAACGGAGGATTAAGATGGTATTAAATTTTTATACCAACACTATACCTTCTTATACCTCATACCAAACGACTCCTTATTAGCTCACCATGGGTGTGGTGTCCATCCTCTCCCATCTTGCCCAGAAGAAAGGAGATATGAATACCATTTAGGTGGATCAGGGCTCTGCTTAGCGCTTTTTTTTTCTCGGGTTTGGAGGTGTCAACTTAGGACCCGCTTGGCCATAGACTTTGCAAAAATAAACTTGGGTTTTATTTGGCAAATATATGTTTGGCCATTAAATTTGCCTATATTTTGGCAAAATCCTAAATCCCAAAACCATCTCAATAGCTGATTTTTGGCCAAATCCCACATAATACACATATTTTTCCAAAATAAATTTGGAAAATATGTTTTGAAAACGTATGTCCAAACACATTTTCATCTTCAAGCCAAACTTCACCCAAAACAAATTTTTCAAAATAATTTGAGAATCTATGGCCAAACGCTAGCTTAAAAAGTTAAATATTTTCGGGCGAAATTCAAAAATAGCCATATTTACAAGTGGTCATTCAAAAAGAGCCACAGTTTCAAACGTAATCGAACTTTAGCCATTTTTCACGCAAAGATAAATCTAAACGAAAACACTGCTCAAAATCCGGAAAATACTCCAATATATTATATTGGTCCAACATAATATGTTGGAAGTTGATACACAGGTGCTCCAAGTATATTATGCTGAAACTTTCCGCGTTTTGGAGTTCAAGCATAATATGGCATAATATGTTGGAAGTTCATACACAGGTGCACCGATCTCTAGTATATTATGCTGGAACTTTCCGTATTGAAGCAAAATAGTGACTATTTTTTATTAATTTTACAAACGCTGGCTATTTTTGAATAATCATCCTGAAAATTGGCTAGCCCGTACTATTTTTACAATATTTTCGATGTTAAACTCATAAATTTTTTATTTTCCAAATGTGATTCAACCCAATCAGTCATAATGGGATTCTTAGCCTGAGAAAAGTTTTGTGACATGGATACTCAGCCCAACTCGGTCGGCTGATGACGAGATTTTAAATTTATTTGATTTCAGTTATATAAAATCTTTTCTCATTTAGAAATTACACTCAATCAACATAGTTTTTACTCGTTTGTCACGATCCAAATCCTAACATGCCATGATGCCTATTATGATACTAGGGAAGCCAACATTTCCAAATTACTACCATCACTTAGCAGGAAATGAATCATGAAATTTTAAATAACTGAAGTTTTCATAAAACGGAGTAAAACCCAACGTAAGTGCGAAAAATAGCTCCCAAAAATCAGGGTGTTGTTGATACCCAATTTTTCCCTCATATTTCTAAAAAATATACATATACTTTCAAAATAGTATATCTGCATCATTATTTAGTTTATAAACCTATACAAGCATTTTTCATAAATTTTAAAGTCTTTAAATTAATTTCTTTCTGCATTTTATTATATAAATATCCAATAATTATCCTTCAAATTATTTTTTTATGATGATTTAATCATCCAAACTTATCATGTACACCAACATGTATGTTTTTAAATATTTAACTGCACTTTTCATAATTACATTTGCATTTTTTAGGCTAATTGCACATATTTACAATAATAGTCTATATTCAAGTATAATTACATTATTCATGCAAAAATAACTTTTTATATTTTTATAATATTAAGTTATTATTTTAAATTATTTTAGTGCGCAAATAATATTTTTCTTATTCATTAATTACATTTATAAATTATTTTTGCTAAAATGTTGGGTGTTTAAAAACTAGCCCCACTTTTAAACCTATTTTCGGACCAAATAATGGCATAAAACACCTAATACACTAGCCCAAATAACCCGAGCCCAAACCAATGACCCACTAATCCCAACCCGGTCGGTACCCGTTTCACACGACCCGCCCCACTCACATTTTTATCCTGGTCGTTGATCTCTCAAGATCAATGGCCCTTATTATTTCCCTCCTTTTAATTACCCCCTTCACCCCCTAACCCTAATCACTCCCCTTTTCCCGCCGCCTTAATATTCTCTCATCTCCCTTCTCCCTCTCTCAAGAACCCTAGTTGCCGCTCCCTAAATCTTCTCCTAGTCCCACCTTATATGGGATTCAATGGCTATTACTTACCATACTCGACCCCCTTCTAGTACTAACTACTCTCCTATAGTGCTTGCCTAAACATTGCAAGCAGATCTCATCAAAATCGGTTCAAATCCCTGATTTTGAATGTATTCATCCTATGCTAATGTGAGTCCAAATATTTGTTTATATTCTTTTGATTCTTACTTTACCTAAAACTAGGATTTACAGACCTCTTCAAAATCGAACCAAAGTTGGTTCAAATTTCTGATTTTGAGTGTTATTATATCTATTTTCATCCTATGCTACTGTGAGTCCAAATATTTGTTTATATTTTGTTGATTCTTACTTTTCCTAAAACTAGGGTTTACATACCTCTTCAAATTCGAACCAAAATTGGTTCAAATCTTTGATTTTGAGTGTTATTATGTCTATATTCGTCGTATATTCTACTGTGGATCCGATTTTTATTTATATTTTGTCAATATTTACTTTCCGTAAAAACTAGGGTTTACAGATTTCTTAAATTTATTTTCGGACTTATTTGTATATTTATTTTCAGGGATAAAACCCGATCGAAGGAAAAGAGTTCAACGCGTTTGAAAACCCAGGGGCCTTTTAAAGTTGACGGATGTTCCGATGTCTTCCACTAGATATCTGCAGAAGTTTAGCTCGGGATAAATGAATGGAAACAGGGGCATAGTCTTACCTTTGCAGTAGTAGCGTCTGAGCATGGATATGTTCCAATTGCTCGGGAGATGTTCGCCTTCCATGGTGCTGAGCTTGTAGGATCCTTTGTCGATTACTCCAAGGACGCGGTACGGCCCTTCCCAGCTTGGGCCTAGTTTCCCCTCATTAGGGTTTCGAGTGTTTAGAGTGACTTTTCTTAGGACTAAGTCCCCCACTCCGAAATGTCGGAGGTTTGTTCTCCTGTTATAGTACCTCTTGATCCTCTGTATTTGGGCGGCCATCCGGACTAGTGAAGATTCTCTCTTCTCATCAAGTAGTTTGAGAGCTGCATTCATGGCCTCATTGTTTGAATTCTCCGTAGCATGTCGGAACCTGGCACTCGGTTCCCCTACTTTGACCGGTATCAAAGCCTCGGACCCATACACCAAAGAGAACAATGTCTCTCCAGGGCTTGATATTTGAGTGGTTCGATATGACCACAGGACTTCGGGCAGCATTTCCCTCCATCTACCTTTTGCGTTTGCTAGCTTCTTCTTCAAGTTTTGAATGATGGTTGTGTTTGTGGACTCAGCCTGACCGTTATCACCTGGGTGGTAGTGCGTTGACAATATCCTCTTGATTTTGTGATCCTCGAGGAACTTTCTTACTTTGCCTCTGATGAACTTCTTTCCATTATCGCAGGTTATCTCGGAGGGAATCTCAAATCGGCAAAGAATATGATCCCATATAAAGTTAATGACTTCTTTCTCTCCTATCTTCTCGAAGGCCTGCGCTTCCACCCATTTTGAGAAATAGTCATTCAAAAACAGAATAAATCTAGCTTTACCTGGTGCCGTTGGTAGGGGTCCGACGATGTCCATCCACCATTTCATGAACGGCCATGGCGACAGGACTGAATGTAGTTGTTCGCCGGGTAGGTGGATCATAGGTGATAATCTTTGACATTTGTCGCATTTACGAACGAATTCCTTGGCGTCTTTTTCCATGTTGTCCCAGTAATAACCTTCTCTAATCACTTTTCGAACTAAGGAATCGGCGCCAGAATGATTCCCACAGGTACCTTCGTGGATATCTCGAAGCACATAATTTGTGTCACTCGGTCCTAGGCATACCGCCAAGGGCCCATCAAAGGTACTCATGTATAAAGTGTTATTTTTGTCGAGTAAGAACCGGGATGCCTTGGTCCGCAGGGCCCTTGATTCTTTCGGGTCTGCGGGCAGCTTCCCGTCTCTCAAATAGCTGATGTATTTGTTTCTCCAATCTCATGTCAGGCTGGTGGAGTTGATCTAGGCGTGGCCTTCCTCGATCACTGATTTGGTTAACTGAACAACATCTCTGAGGAGTATGTCATCGTCTTCGATGGACGATCCCAGATTCGCGAAGGCATCGGCCTCGCTATTCTGCTCTTGAGGTATGTGGGTTAGGGTCCACTCCTTGAAGCGATGCAGTGACTAGAGTCTTGTCCAGGTACCTCTGTATTCTGTCTTCTCGGAACTCGAAGCTTCCATTCACCTGGGTAACCATTAGGAGAGAATCGCATTTGGCTTCGATGAATTCGGCTCCCATGCTTTTGGCCAATTCCAGACCTGCAATCACAACCTCGTACTCGGCTTCATTGTTAGTCAATTTTGCAGTTTTTATAGATTGTCTAATCATGCTGCACGTAGGCGACTTTCGAACTATGCCGAGCCCAGACCCTTTCACGTTTGAGGCACCGTCAGTGAACAGGGTCCATACCTCGGAAGATGTGCCCATTTTTAATAGTAGTTCTTTTTCTACTTCGGGCACCAGGGCGGGGGTGAAGTCAGCTACTAAATCCGCCAAAATCATGGATTTGATAGCAGTTCGAGGCTGATATTCGATATCGTACCCTCCGAGTTTGATGGCCCACTTGGCCAATTGGCCCGAAAACTCGAGTTTATGCAATATGTTTCGAAGTGGGTACATCGTTAAGACACAAATGCGATGGCATTGAAAATAAGGCTTTAACTTTCGAGACGCGCTAATTAGCGCAAGGGCTAATTTTTCCAGAAGGCGATACCTGGTTTCGGCATCGCCCAAGGTCCGACTCACATAGTAGATAGGGAATTACGTACCTTGTTCTTCCCAAACCAGCACACCGCTTACCGCTACCTCTGACACGGCCAGGAATAGATACAGTGTTTCATCCTCCTTTGGGGTGTGGAGTAAAGGTGGGCTCGACAGATATCGCTTCAATTCCTCCAAGGCACTTTGGTACTCTGGAGTCCATTCGAAGCTATTTTTCTTCTTGAGCAAGGAGAAGAAGTGATGACTCTTATCCGATGATCTTGATATGAATCGACCCAAGGCCGCTATCCGCCCAGTTAGCTGATGCACGGCCTTCACGTTATTAACCACCGTGATTTCCTTGATGGCTTTGATTTTGTCGGGATTGATCTCGATCCCCCTGTTCGACACCATGAAGCCTAGAAATTTACCTGATCCTACTCTGAAGGCACATTTCTCAGGATTAAGCTTCATGTTATAGCTTCTGAGAATATCTAATGATTCCTGCAAATGGGTCAAGTGGTCCTCTGCGCGCAGGGACTTAACTAGCATATCGGAAATATACACTTCCATGGACTTGCCTATTTGGTATTCAAACATTTTATTAACCAATCGTTGGTACGTGGCTCCAGCGTTTTTCAGCCCGAAGGGCATTACGTTGTAACAATACGTACCGTACTTCGTGATGAACGAAGTATTTTCCCTGTCCTCAGGATTCATTTGAATTTGATTATATCCCGAGTAGGCATCGAGAAAGGTGAGGATCTCGTGCCCGGCCGTGGCATCGATCAGGCGATCGTTGTTGGGCAGCGGGAATGAATCTTTGGGGCACTCTCTATTTAAGTCTTTATAATCTACGCACACTCTTAACTTATTCCCCTTCTTGGGGACTACCACCACATTGGCCAACCAATCGGGGTATTTTACCTCCCTAATTGACCATATTTTGAGGAGGTTCGTTACCTCGTCCTTGATGAATGCATGTTTTACCTCAGATTGAGGCCTCATTTTCTTCTTCACCGGCTTGAACCTGGGGTCGACGCTCAGCCGATGGGTGGTTATTTGGGGCGAGACCCCTGTCATGTCTAAATGGGACCAAGAAAAACAGTCGATGTTATTGATAAGGAATTGAATGAGTTTTTTCCTGAGTTCGGGGGTTAATCCTGTTCCCAGGTATACCTTTCGGTCCGGGGAATGCTCGACCAGGACGGCCTGCTCTAATTCTTCGATTGTTGATTTAGTTGCATCTGATTCCTCGGGGGAAACGAAGGTGTGAGGGGCGAGAAAGTCCTCCTCGGGGGTTGGCCTCCCCATTGGTTCCTCCGAGGTGGGGGGCATCGGCGCTGGCGCCTCATTGTGGATCGCGAACATCTCCCTGGCCACGTACTGTTCTCCATATACCGTCTTTATACCGTCCTCTGTTGGAAACTTCATCATCTGGTGGAAAGTTGATGGCAATGCCCTCATGTTGTGTATCCATGGCCTTCCAAGCAATGCGTTGTACCTCATGTCACCTTTGACCATATGGAACTTGGTGATTCGGGTCGTCCCAAACATGTTAACCGGGAGGATAATCTCCCCCTTCGTCGCCTCGCCGGCCATGTTGAATCCGTTGAGGGTTAGTGAGGTAGGTATGACTTGGTTGAGCAGCCCGAGCCGCTTCACTACTTCCGACCTGATTACGTTGGCCGAACTACCTGGATCCACAAGTACGCGTTTAATTTGAATGTTATTCGAGAGAAAGAAAATTACTAGCGCATCGTTATGCGGGTGAGGCGGGGTCTCGAGGTCCTCGTTGTTGAATACAAAGATATCTCTGGGCATATGGCCCCGAACTTATCCTGTCGTTGCAGCTGATATTTTCGTTCGCTTAATCACGAGTCCCTGAGGAGTGTCGTTTCCCCCGATGGTCATATGAACGGAATGCAGAAGTTTTCTCGCTCTGCCTTTTCGAGCTGTTGTCCTTCCTTGGGGGAGATTTATGATTAGGCTGCCGACGAACTCTTGGAGATACCCTTTGTTAGATAATCGGATTTCTTCCCCTAGGAGCTGTCTGAAATCCTTGGTTCTATGATCGTGGGTACCGTGGAACTCGCACACCAGGTTAGGGTTCCTCTGCGAAGGGTCTGACAGTACAGGTTTTGACCAGCTGGTGTCTTTGATTCCACTCATGGACGATACAATGTCCGAGACGTCGTTCCTAAAGTTTCACTTGATCGATCAGAATACCCTCGCCGTCTCTGTGTGCCTACCTAAACCATCTTTGTCTACCAATTTCGATGATACTGACTTCCATCTGTCCTTTGGTAGATTTGGGGTGCGTTGCTTCTCATAGTTCTCCTATGATTCTCGACGTAAGGTCGGTACCTTTTTTTCGTGGCCCTGGATTTCTTTCTGGGAACCTTGACTCTATTCTCCTGGTGAGACCCTCGAGTATTCTTACAACATCGGGATCAGCTGCTGACACTTTGTAATTCGGCCTCTCTGGTACAGGTCGGGCTTGTGGGGATACTCCTGGTGTCGATGCGCTCAAGATTTTCTAATGATTTTGCAGCTGAGTAATCATTTTTGTTGCTCCTGGAGCATTTTGAAGATCACTTGGAGATTTACCCCTCTTTTCCTTTGAGCGAAAGTTCCCCGTTCTCCATGTCGGCCTTCTCGGCGCGCGCTCCTATCGGTGTGGGAGCTGACATCGTCGTGCTGGGCATTACTTTAGTCCGCGTCCACAAGGGTCAGCTCCAGTGTGCTACTGGGGTTTTTCAACGCTATACCAGCACTTGGGATGGTTATACCATTCTCTCCAAAGTCCTCAGAGCATAAATTAGCAAAGAGACAATAAAGGATGTTTGAGTTACAGAGCAAAGAGTATTCCTGTTGCTTGTATTGAATATCATGAGTGCAAAAAAGTGGTAAGCGAACCTTTATATAGGAGGGAAAATCCCAACACAGTACATAAGCATTTATTACAAAATAGATAGTTGGATCAACTATTTAATGCCACGACCCAGACTTGTACTTTCGTTGCAGACTTGGCCGCCCTCGCTCTCGGGTTGCTCGTTTGAGACAGTCACCGACCTGCATTGCCTCGAGGCTGGTGCTCGAGGTCGAGCCTCACACAACACTTTGAGCCTCATGCGGATGGTCCACGAAATGCCACAATAAATATAAAATCGATCTTCCCGATTTTAGCCGTATACAACTATGTTTATTATCTAGCATGTTTTCTGAGCATGATTCTGCAATTGCATGTTTATATAATTCTCTTTTAGTCCTATAATTGATATTTTTAGTTCTGAGATTGGTTATTTTTGAAAAATATGAATCCTCTTAAGGAATAGCATAATTTATTTCCTGTATGCGATTGTGTTAATTCTGAACTTGCCCTAAACTTAGCATCTTTAGGATGATACTAGTATGTTAATAAGTTAATCAGTCCTGAATTATTACAAACTTGTATTCCTATGTCTGGGCAGTATTAAACATATGTCGTTCATATGCCCTGATAACCTGTCTTCTAGTGTGTCTTGCAATCCTTTCGATTCCACATGAGATTATCTTACTTTCGCCTTAATACATTGTCTAAATGTTTTTTTTTGTGGTTGAACAAGGCTTCCCTAAATGTTAGCATGTACACTTAGCCTAATTAGGCCTTTCATGCTTTAACTTATTAAAACATATGTACTGTGCATGAATAACTTTGCAAATCTTGCCAATTTGTCTTTTTGATGCAATTCTTCCTATATATTTTGTGCTTTAAACTCTGTAATGATGGATTTTTCCTAAAATCAAATCTGTTTTAAAATTTATCCTTTCCAATTTTCTCATTTATGTGCTTCTACCTTAAACTCCTATTCCTAGGTCATTTAGGTTCTATCATCCACCTCCCCAGTGTGACCACTGCTCGGGGTCCATGTGAGACCTTAGTGAACTCTGACACACTGGGGTTTGGTTTCTAATATCCTTGAACTATTTATGAGCATGTGTTCTATAGTGTGAGCATTTCCATGGGTCTTGAAGCCCTTGGGAACTTTGACACACTAGAGATCTGGGTTCTATGTGTGATTGTTCTGTACCTGTGAAAGTGAGCCTTGGAGCTGATATGGTTTGAAGGTCTGAGTTGCCCAGGTGTATTTGGGCCTGTTGTAGGCTCTCTATAGTTTATTTCATTATTATTATGTAATTCATTCATTAATCTGGTCTGTAATAATTTTGTAACAAACAATTCTGGGGTATTTAGTAAAATCGGGAAGGGTTTCTTATTTCCTTTTGCTAAATCGGGTAAAAATTCTGCCTATAGGCTCTCATCTGTACTGTTGATTCTGCTTATGAGTTTCATATCATGCTTATTAAATTGTATAAGTCCTATGTCATGTTCACCCACTAGAAATCCTACATATATGATTGATGTTATGATTTGTTAAAATTCCTGTCTTTATGTGTATCAATATGTCCAATAAACATGTGTTAGCAATCATGCATATAGGACTAATACCTAGCTTAATTGTTTCTGGCTCAATGTGTATAAATTCCTGCTCATCTACTAGAAATCATGCCTATAGGATTAAAGTCAGTTCAATGATAGAAATCATGCATATAGGATTAAAATCAATTCAATGTTAGGAATCATGCCTTTAGTATTAAAATCAGTTCAATGATAGAAATCATGCCTATAGGATTGAAATCAGTTCAATGCTAGAAATCATCTCTATAGAGTTAAAACCAGTTCAAACTTAGAAATCATGTCTATAGAGTTAAAACCAGTTCAAACTTAGAAATCATGCATATAGGGTAATAATCATCACACTCGTAGAAGTCATGCCTATAGGGTTCTACTAACTGATTCGGAATTCGATTATCACTCTCAATCACTTAGACAACATGCCTATAGGCTTGAACAATGATTCTGGACTTATGATTGTGATTTACTGTTATTCATTAACGCATGAAATGCCCAGATATTGCACTGAATTAAAATAAGTAGGCAATTATATGTAGGCCCTAACACTCGCATTAAGAAACTGATTTTGCATATCACTGCTCGCATGTTTCTCACATAAATATCCTGCCTATAGGATTCTGCGATTAATAAAACTTGCTAATCAGTTGCGTGCATTTGCTGTTTACACGCGGAGGTTAACTTGAGCCCATAACTGTCTTTATTTGAAAAGTCCTAACTGTTTTGCTTGTCGCCTAGTATTTTACAATTTTTGAGAAGCCTAGGCTTAGTTTAGAACCATTCTAAATAGAGGTCTCAATGCCTCTAGGACCATAGGTAAGGGACGGGTAGTGCACGTATAGGAAACGAATTAGAATCAACTAGAGCGCTTTAGGTAAAAACTCAAAGATAGTAATCGGGTAGCAGGAGATGATAGTCTGTGCCCGCTGACTAATTTGAGTAACACCCCCTTCTTGTGGAGTTACGAAGTATTATTTATGTTGAACGGGATGATCCTATAGGCTAAAAACGTTAGGAACACCCATCCATATTAAATAGTGTCTTCGTTTTCTTAGACTAATTCACATAATTTAAGTTCGGTGGGGACTCACTGTTGTGGACCTCGAGGGGTGCCTAAGACCTTCCCCTCAAGGTAATTTGAGCCCTTACCCGATCTCTGGTGATGTAAACTGGTATGAGCTGAGTTATTTGTTATAGGTGCCCTAACGCACCTTAATCCATTAGGTTGCAACTCTAACAACCAATTCCTTTTCCCTACCCTCTCAAAAGGAGTTGTCAAAATGTCGAAACTCGATTTCGCGAGAAAAAAGGGCGCGACACACATCGGGGCAGCTGGTGCTGAAGCGGATCTTCCCGCTTCAAGATGAAGCCAAAGGGAATTTTTCACCCAATTGGCAAGGGCCCTACATGGTTCACAGAGTACTAACCGGAGGAGCACTCATACTTGCAGAAATGGACGGAGAAATTTGGCCAAATACTATCAACTTAGACGCAGTCAAGAGATACTATGTTTAGATTACTTGTATTTCTTCATCTGATGTAACTGAACTACGCTTGACCTGATTCCCGTTTAAGAGAGGATACGTAGGCAGCTCTGTGGGTTTGGTCACAATTCAATAAAATTTTCATTTCCCCCATGGTCAGAAACTGGGGCAGAATTTTGAGGAGGACCCTCAAACTTTCGGAGCAAGTCTAGCCAACTTCGTCATGTGCATAATGGCCAAATAATCGCCTATTAAACTGAGGAAGAATTTTGAGGAGGACCCTCAAAGTTCTAATGCAAGGAAGTCGCAATGTCTCTAAAAGTGTCACAATCATTGGTTCATCTAGTTTATTTGATATTGCATACTACTATGTTTTAAATAACTACATTCATCAAATGCATGCATATTTTCTCGAAAACTTCATTTTTACGAACAACTAGATGCTACCCATGGTAACTTGAGCAGGAAGTAGATATAGAGCAAAGAAAAGTAAAGCAAGCAGGCGAAGGCACGAACCAACCATCCCCGCAAAACTCAAAAAAATTCTTTGGATGTAGGAACAAGGAATATTCGCAAATACGTACACACATCAAAATCACTATCTTCATAACGACAAAGTTGTCAAAAGCGAACACGTATCCACCTAAGAAATACTCTGCTATCACTCATTTCCTTTTCCTGAATAAGGCTAAGCATTGCCTTTCCTTGCATGAGACTAAGCCTTGTCTCCAATTTTGCATGAGGTTAAGCCGTGCCTCCCTAATCGTATAAGGTTAATCATTGCCTTTCCTTGCATGATACTAAGCATTGTCTCCCATTTTTCATGAGGCTAAGCCCTACCTCCTTAATTGCATAAGGCTAAGCATTGCCTTTCCTTGCATGAGACTAAGCCATGTCTCCCTTTCTTGCATGAGGCTAAGCCTTGCCTTCTTAATTGCATAGGGCTAAGCATTGTCTTTCCTTGAATGAGACTAATCCTTTTCTCCCTTTATTGCATGAGGCTAAGAAATGTCTCCCTATTTGCATAAGGCTAAGCATTGCCTTTCCTGGCATGAGACTAAGCCTTGTCTCCCTTTCTTGAATGAGGCTAAGCACTTCCTCCCTAATTGCATAAGGTTAAGCATTGCCTTTCCTTGCATGAGGCTAAGCACTGTCTCCCTTATTGCATAAGGCTAAGCATTGCCTTTCATGGCATGAGACTAAGCATTGTCTCCCATTTTTCATGAGGCCAAGCCCTGCCTCCTCAACTGCATAAGGCTAAGCATTGCCTTTCCTTGCATAATACCAAATGCTATGTTACATGAAATCTATCACTATTTTCTATTTTTCTCGGGGCTAATCTCTGCCCCCCAATCTTACACAAGACTACGCTCTATCTTGTTTCGCTTCACTTATGACCAAGCATCATGTATTTGCATTTCGTGGGCTGAAACATTGCCATTTTGTCCAAAGGCGTTATAGTCCGAAGGCATCATTCTCATAGCCGGAAGACACCATGCCATGGCCTGAGGATCTCTCAATATTGCACATCATTATTCAAAGGCATCATAGTTCAGAGGCACAATTTTCATGGCCCGAGAACATCATTTCATGGCCTGCAAATCCCTTATCATGTGATGGCCCAGGACATCATGGTCTAAGGACATCATCCCCATCGTCCAAAGACAGCTTTCATGGTCCAAAGAGAATTTGCATCATGTTTATATTATCCCATATATACTTGCATGCACTGTGTTTGAGTTTTGCAGGTAATGTAAGAGGTAACCGTGCTCCCAATGGGAGCAATCTTCACTCCAGTTTTTGTTCAATGTTCACATCCTGCAATTATTTCAAATGCAGTCAACCACCGTCCGTTACCCACTCCCACTTGATAACCGTTCAAATTCTCATCCATAGCCGTTCTAAGATACATCCATTCACAATTCCATATAAACTCATCTGATATTGTTCTATCTATAAGAGTCTGTACATTCCTATAACAACTCCATCGGCTCAGTTCACCACCGGTTCCAGAACTACACACGCCCTGATTTTCGTAAAACCAGGGATATGTAGGCAACTCAGAAACCAGAGTTCGGACTCTATTTTTTTCAAATCACCTCATTCGGTCAAAATCGTTCATTATTTCTTTGCCCGACAACTCTTTCATCATTTCCAGGTAAAGAGGGGCGGTTGTTGATATCCAATATTTTCCTCATATTTCAAAAAAAATATATATATACTTTCAAAATAGTATATTTGCATCATCATTTAGTTTATAAACTTATACAAGCATTTTTCATAATTTTTCATAATTTTTAAAGGCTTAAATTAATTTCTTTCTGCATTTTATTATATAAATATCCAATAATTATCCTTCAAATTATTTTTTATGATGATTTAATCATCCAAACTTATCATTTACACCAACATGTATGTTTTTAAATATTTTACTGTATTTTTCATAGTTACATTTGCATTTTTTAGGCTCATTGCACATTTTTGCAATAATAGCATATATTCATGTATAATTACATTATTTATGCAAATTTTTTTATATTTTTATAATGTTAAGTTATTATTTTTAATCATTTTAGTGTGCAAATAATATTTTTGTTATTCATTAATTACTTTTATAAATTATTTTTGCTAAAATGTTGGGTATTTAAAAACTAGCCCCACTTTTAAACCTATTTTCGGACCAAATAATGGCCTAAAACACCTAATACACTAGCCCAAATAACCCCAGCCCAAACCAATGACCCACTAATCCACACCGGATCGGTATCCGTTTCACACGACCCGCCCAACTCACATTTTTATCCTGGCCGTTGATCTCTCAAGATCAACGGTCCTTATTATTTCCCTCCTTTTAATTACCCCCTTCACCCCCTAACCCTAATTACTCCCCTTTTTCCGCCGCCCTAATATTCTATCATCTCCCTTCTCCCTCTCTCAAGAATCCTAGTCGTCGCCCCCTAAATCTTCTCCTAATCCCACCTAATATGGGATTCAATGGCTATTACTTACCATACTCGACCCCCTTCTGGTACAAGCTACTCTCCTATAGTGGTTGCCTAAACATGGCAAGCAGATCTCATCAAAATCGAACCAAAATCGGTTCATATCCCTGATTTTCAATATTATTTCGTCTATATTCATTTTATGCTACTGCGTGTCCATATTTGTTTATATTCTGTTGATTCTTACTTTCCCTAAAACTAGGGTATAAAAACTTCTTCAAAATCGAACCAAAATTGGTTCAAATCTCTGATTTTGAGTGTTATTATGTATATATTCATCCTATGCTACTGTGAGTCCAAATATTTGCTTATATTCTGTTGATTCTTATTTTCCCTAAAACTAGGGTTTATAGACCTCTTCATAATCGAAGAAAAATTGGTTCAAATCACTGATTTGGAGTGTTATTATGTCTATATTCGTCCTATATTCTACTGTGGGTCCGATTTTTGTTTTTATTTTGTCAGTATTTACTTTCCCTAAAAATTAGGGTTTACATAATTCTTAAATTGATTTTCGGACATATTTGTATATTTATTTTCCTTGTTTGAATATGTTACCGTTTGATTCCTACTATTATATAACCCCCCCCCCCCCCCCCCCCCCCCCTTCCCTTCTGGATAAGACTGAATTCACAAAATTTTCACTAAAAAACTGAGGCTTTACTCTGTGTTCATTTACCTTCTTGTTCTATTTTGGCTCTTGGCCGACTGAAAGCCAATGCCACCGAATTTCCTATTTTCTGACCTTTCTTGGGTGTGAGCACTGCCCTGGGTTCTTAAAACCCTTGGAAGCTTGACATATTTGAGCTTCTAGATCCTGATTGTTGTTCTTTTCTTGTTTGTTGAGCAATAACTGGTTAGTTCTTAAACCTTCGCAATGTTTATTCCATTATGTTCTAATTAGCATGTCTATGTTCTCTTAATTGCATGATTTGGTATAAGTCCCTGACTTTCTTCATGTGTGATTCTGTCTATAGATTGTTAGACTTAAATAATGTCTTTGTACCTAACTTAGGTAATTTGGACAGATCGAAGCATGTTTAGCTTAGTGTTATTGATAATTTGAATGTTCTGCTTTGATTACATGGCCTAATCAATATTCCCTGCCTGATTCTAAATTTCTAGTGATTGACTAATGTTATTAGTGTGCGCTAATCTGTTTAAGACCTTCACTCTAAGTGTGTAGTGTGCTACTATGATTATGTTTGTCACTTATTATGTTCTTGTTCTTCCCAGTTCCGTACCCCTAGCAATTAAGCGAAACCTCTCAGACTAGTTTTGCCTAAATTATGATTCTGCTTGCCTCATTAGTATAAGTTATGTTGTTTAAGCCCTATGTTTAGCATATTTTATTATGTAGGTTTTAAACCTGTTGAATTAGTGACAATTATTTGTCTTACTACCCTAGTGCTCCTTGCCTATTGATTTGGTAATCCCATAAGCTTCAGGCTCCTTGTTTCCTATTAACATGCCACCCTGCCCCAATGTGTTATGTGACAATTTGCAACATTGTCCTGCTTCTTGAGTGCATGCATCCCTTGTATTGACATGACCATTATGTGATCATTTTGTAGTGTTTGCAAACGTTTTTTCAAACCTATTACTTTATTACTATTTTCATTGGTTGTTTCCTGTTTTGAGTGCCTAATTCTTGGCCGGCAGAAAGCCAAGGCCCCCTAAAACTTCTCTATCAACCTCGCTAGTGTGAGAACTGCTCGGGGTCCATTTTGATACCCTTGTAAACTCTGACACACTAGGGTCTAAGGTTCTTTGGCCACTTTGTCCTAATTGTTCAAATCTGCCACATTTCTACCCATTGAATAAGCCAATTGGCTGTGTAAATGATTGTTTTCTGGATCTTTTGATCAACTATGGCTACTGGATGTGGGCTATCTTGTGTAAATGAAGATTTTTTTCTGGGTTTGATCGACTGAGATTTATGGGCTGTGGTGAAACCTGTATGGATACGAAATTGAAGGCATGGATGGGTTGGTTATACTTTGGGCCTGTCTTAGGCCCTCTATAGTTTTTTGTAACTTTGTAATTTATTTCATTCATTGGTCCTGTAATAATTTTCTTATGACAATTGGGGTGTTAGTAAAATTGAAAAAATGGGTCTATTCTAATGTTTGCATGAAAAGGTAGAAATCCTACCTATAGGTGTTTAATTCAACAAGTTCTGCTCCTATGTGTTTGTTAGATAACCTGCCTATAGGACCTAAGTGTTTAATTCGTTCAATATGTTCTGATTCTATGTGTTTTGTTAGATATCATGCATATAGGAAATAAAATGTCAATGACCATTCTTTTAATTTGCCTAACTGCAGCATATTCATTAGATACTATGACCATAGGATTGTATTAGCTTATGTTCTACTGATCTTCATCTAGAAATAATGCTTATAGGACTTTAATTGGTTAATTTGCTATTGTTATTATATTTCTCACAAAGAAAACATGCCTATAGGGGCTAAGTATAAAAAATCAGTTTCAATCGTTAATCGTTAGATATCCTGCCTATAGGGTATTACCACTTGCTTTAAAGTGTTAATACTGAACTTTCAAACATTGTTTCATTGCTTAGCCATGCCACTATTAGAAAGCATGTCCATAGGATCAAACTGAGTAATTATGAGTATTTCCAATGGTTATCACTGCCAACTACTGCGTAAATCACCTAGAGATCATGTCCATAGGCTTAATCACTTATAATCTGTAATTTCAATAACCAGCTTGCAATACCAAGGCCCCCCTAAAATTGTATAGTTGCTTAGAAATCATGTCTATAAATTTAAAGTGGCACCTTACATCTGAAATTGCCTGCAAGGTTTGAATCTGAGGTCACATAGAAACCATGTCTACAAGGCTTAATGGCTTTAATTTTCCTCAATTCTGAAACTGTCTAACGCCTAACGTGAGAATTTGTTTGCGTGCATTTGTTGTCTAAGTGTGGAGGCTAACTTGATCCCTTAATTGCCTTTATATGAAGTCCAACTTATTTTGTATGTCACCTAGTTTTATCATTTTTGAGCAGCCTATGTTAAGTCTAGAACCATCCAAATAGAGGTCCAAATTCCTCCTAGGCCATAGGCATGGGACGACTAGTGCACGCATAAGACACAGTTTAGAATCAATTAGTGCGCTTTAGGTAAAAACATAAAGATAGTGATCGGGTAGCAGGAGATGATAGTTTGTGCCCGCTGAATAATACGAGTAACACCCCATATTGAGGGAGTTACGAAGTATTATTTATGTTGCACGGGGTGAACCTTTAGGCTATAAAACTTAGGACCCCCATCTTGTCTTTAAATCAATTATCTGTGTTTATTGAGGGTTTTATAATAACTTCCCAAACTTCTTGTCTTCCTCTCTATTTATTTGACTAATTCATATAATTCGAGTTCGGTCGGGACCCACAGTTGTGGACCTCGAGGAGTGCCTAACACCTTCTCTTCAAGGTAATTTGAGCCCTTACCCGATCTTTGGTGACGCAAACTGATTAAACTAGAGTTATCTGTAAATAAGTTCCCTAACGCACCTCAAACCCATTAGGTGGCAACTCTCTATTTTAACAACCTTCCTTAAAAGAGTTGTCACGTGTCGAAACCTGATTTCGCGAGAAAAAGGGGCACGACTGCTGTTACTGAGCTCATGAGCATCTATACATCACCACTCTAGAAAAGAAATGTCTACGAAATTCTGGATCAAATACAAATTGGAAAAAGACAAGGAAGGAGAAACAGGGACTGTGAACACCGGGCAGCTACCTCGTAATCTCTAAAGATAGAGCGTGCACGATATCAACATCCACCATGTCCGGGAACACTTGGATCTGCACACGAAGTGCAGGGTGTAGTGTGAGTACAACCAACTAAGTAAGTAACAATAATAAATAAGGAACCGTAAGATAGTGACGAGTTACATAGTTATAGTTCATTTTCAGTAATCTCAACAAGAAATTAGACATGCTTTCAAATTCGGCAATTTAAGTCAAATCAATTTATAAAATCCAAGTTCAAGTAAAAATCCGGATATAATATCCCTCAGAAGTTTCAAAACAATGGCATATAATAGTTATGTGCAATAACAATGAAAGTAAATACCGCCTCTTAGGGCAACAGTCACCCAGTATTTCTCAATAGCTCATCACTCGGCTCTCGATCAGCCCTCAACACACACACTCAAAAGGTACCTGCGCTCACTGGGGGTGTAAAGACTCCGGAGGGCCTCCTTCAACCCAAGCGCTATACCGTTGCGGCGTGCAGTCTGATCCTATAATATGTAAACAGCCATAAAGCTCGTTGCGGCGTGCAGCCCGATCCATATATATGTACAATCCTAAGGCTCGTTGAGACGTGCAACCCAATCCATGAACATACGGCCCTCCCATTGCAACGTGCAACCCGATCCATATATATACATATAGCTCACAGCTCGACACTCAGGCCCTAACTCAGTCACCAACCTCTCCAGTCTCTTGGGCTCTCAGAATCATAAAAATTAGTCCAAATAGAGATAATATAATGTATTAACAAAAACAAGAAGAGACTAAGATATGATATGTAGGTAAAATCGTGACAGAGTACAAGAAAGCGATTAGCAATTAATTCAACAAGTACGCGACTATTGCGGGTCCCAACAGTGTCATCACAGAGCCTAAGCATTATTTCTAACATGATTTGAAGTCAAATTTTTATGACACATGGAGGGCATATAGCAAAAAACAAGTTATTCAACTTTACAGTTCCACAAAATGGACCAAGTCCCAATTCCTACGGTGCACGCCCACACGCCCGTCGCCTAGCATGTGCGTCACCTCCTAACCAGTCACATGACACATCATCCGGGTTTTCATACCCTCAGGACTAGATTTAAAATTGTTACTTACCTCAATCCGAGCAAAACTCTACTCCAATATGCCTTTGCCTCACGAATCACCTCCATACGTACGGAATCTATCCACAAGAAGTACAATACAATCAGTACGGCTAAAGGAATCAATTCTACAAGAAATTACGGAATTATAGCTCAAAATCCGCAATTGGCTCAAACCCGGCACCCGGGCCTACGTCTCAAAATCTGACAAAAGTCACAAAACTCGCAAGCACATTCACTCACGAGTCTAACCATACCAAATTTATCGAAATCCGACACCAAATGGCTATTCAAATCCCCAAAATCAACTCTCCAAATCCCTAGCCTCAAACCCCCAAATTGCACCTCAAAACCACACAGTCTAGGTGGGAAAAACAATGGGGAAACAAGATTATTGATCAGAAACGAATACTAGAAGCTTACCTCAAGAATCCCTTTAAAACTCCTCTCCAAAATCGTCTAAGACCGAGTTCAAAATGTTGAAATGAAGCCAAAATCACGAACGCTTGCTTTTTATATGTTCTGCCCAGGCTTTTCGCACCTGCGGCCATGTTTCCGCACCTGTTGAACCGCTTTTGCGATAAATTCTCCGCTTCTGCGGAAGCCACTTAAGTTTCCCAAGTCTGCATCAGCGCTCCAGGTTTCGCACCTACGGAGGCGCTTCTGCGTCCATCTATCCGCTTCTGTGGAAATATCCACCCTACCTCAACTCCCATATGCGGAGCCTCGCTCGTACCTGAGGGCTCGCAGATGCGGTTAACTGCTCGCACTTGTGCCCTGCCCAGGCCAACCCAGATCCGCTCCTACGAAGGAAAATGCGCTTCTGCGAGCTCGCACCTGCGATGAGACTTCCGCAGGTGCGATTACACCAGCTGAGTCCAAACTTCGACAGTTCCTCGAATCAAACTCCAAGTCCGCTAACCACCTGAAATCAACCTAAGGCCCCCAGGACCTCAACCAAACATACCAATAAGTCTTATAACCCAATACGAACTTAGTCGGGCTCTCAAATCACCTCAAACAACATCATAAACACGAATTGCACACGGATTCAAGCCTAATGAACGTTGAAATTTCTAAATTCTACAAACGACGTCAAAACCTATCAAATCACGGCCGATTGACCTCAAATTTTGCACATAAGTCATAACTGACCCCACAAACCTACTCCAACTTCCGGAAATCCAATCCGACCTCGATATTAAAAAGTTCACTCCTGGTCAAACTTTAAAATTTTAATTTTCTCCATTTCAAACATAATTCTATTACGGGCCTCCAATTCACAATCCGGGCACGGTCCTACGTCCAGAATCACCCATCGGAGCTAACGGACCCATCAAAATTCAAATATGATGTCGTTTACACATAAGTTGACATCTGGTCGACTTTTCCAACTTAAGCTTTCAATTAAGAGACTAAGTGTCTCAATTCACTCTAGAATCTCTCAGGACCCGAACCAACTAACCCGATTAGTCATATAACAGTTGTAGAGCACCAAAATGAGTAGAAAATGGGAGAACGGGGCTACAACTCTCGAAACGGTCGGCCGGGTCATTACATCATTCTTTCTCAATCACCTCTTTTCTAGTCATTTTTTATTAAATTTTTCTCGTGATTTTAGTTAATTACTTCCTTTTTAGTCACTTCCTCAAATTCTACATTTGTTCTCTTATCCTGTTGAAATCCTATGAATTATAAGATAAACATAATTTTTTAACCCTTAATTGGAGAAAATTCTTATGAGCTCAAGTTAAACCATTGCATCCTCTAATCAACTGTGGGTGGTGGATACACTCTAATGCTTTATATATAATTCTTAGAAAATATCTACAAAATAATAATATTTACCCGAGTTCATTGGTGCACGTGTGCGTTCTAGGCTCTACGCAGGTTGCCCATAGTTTCTCTGGACAATCAATCAATTTTCAAAGGAGCTAGCATATAGTGCATTAAATATCTGAGAATCGAATAATCCATTATCTTTTAATGTGATTGATTGTTTCCTAAAATCAAACAAAATTAGAGCCTAGAGGTATTTCTCCACCTTAACATGATCTTTTATCCCTTCATATGTCTGACCAATTACTCCTTTAAGAAAAGGGAATTGTGGATCTATTCTTCGAAGGGTAAGTGAATATTGCTATTGAGGGATGAGATAATTGTTTACCCTTAAAATCGGATAACAATTAAATTTATAAGTGGTTTTAAGGATACGTAATTTCACCTAGCACCAATTGATAAATACGATTATTAATAATAGAAATTAACAGTCAAGTAAAGCAAACCAGTATTGAAATGTAATTCAGTCCTCGAGCTAGATCGCCCTCGAACCGGCTGAGAATAAAGTTATGAAATATGAAATAAATTGATGAACAAGAGAGTGTGAGAGAAAAAGAGTATTGTATTGCTTTGATATGCAAGAATCAGATGGTTACAAATGATTAGAATCCCCTTTATATAGTAGAGGAATTCTACTTATGGTACAATTTACAAAAGGAAATCCCATGATTAGCTAAACAATTTACAATTTGATTCGTTCAGAGATTTCCGCCAAGATGCTCGACCTATCACGGATATCTCAGCTTTCCGTTATTATGCTATCTTAGATCTTGCCCGATGTCTATCTCATTTGGTCTCGATCATCACTGGTCTCGATCTCGACAGGTACTTCGAATCCCGAACTTTGTAATTTATCCTCATCTCGGTATGACATAATAGGGGGTTGATCCTTGATTTATCCCTTGGCCTCGTAATCAGTAAAATCGGGTGGGGCCGGTTTTAACTGTATACAGATAGTCCCTTCATTTTTTGGAGTGTAATGACAAGAAACGAATTGAGTCTTCGTTCTTTACCCCGATTTGTCATGACGTCATCACCATGACGTAAGAAACAGAGGTGACTGAAACGTCCCGTCGATAAAGTTTCCCAAGTTTTAAATGAGTGTCAGTTTACAGTCGGCCACTAGCAACTTTGAACCGTCACCGTAAAACCCATAAATAGGCCTCTTTTCCATTCTTTCAAACTTTACCTTCAATCTCCTCTGCTCTATTCTTCAAAGATCCTTGCATCCTTTCAGCTCTTCATCTACAAATCTTCAAGTTTCATCGTTAATCTCTTCTTAAAACACCAAATCTTATCATCTTCATCTTTCTTTAACCCCAAAACTAAATGGCGAATACGTCAAAGATTGTGCCACAAAAAGAAGCTACTTCATCATCTCGGCCGGCCAACGAGAAAACACCGGTGGAACCACACCTTGAGGAGTGTGTTCCCGGTAGGTGCGTCATCAGTTTTGATTTTATGGTCGAGAAAACCTCGTCGGTCCCCGGTCGATGCGAGCCGGTATCGAGATACATATGCTTGATACTTGATAATATCCTCGAACAAGTGAAGAAGGATTGTAATTGGACGAACAAAGAGGACGTGATACCGTACCCCGAGGAAGATATTACTACCCACGTGGAAGGGTTCTTGAGTGTTTATACCTACCCTTTCACATTGGGTCCCTCGACCCAATCATCGTGGACTTCTGTAGAAAGTAACAGGTGACCCTTGGACAAATCTATCCCTCCTTCTAGAGGATCGTAATATTGCTATGATTCATCGTGAGAAAAATCGACGGGCTCCCGTTCACTCTCAACCACCTTATAAGCTTATATAGCCCCTGGCTCTACGGAGGTGGGTTGATTAAACTCCAGTGCCGGGCCACCAAGGTTTTCATCTCAAGCATAGACGAGGACAAAGACCGGGGTTGGATGGGTCGATTCGTCCGAGTGAGGACCTTGAACCTAATTCCGACTGAAATCATGTCATTCCCCGAGAGATAGAACATGAAACGTAAGTATGAGTTATCAGATTCTGCATGTTAATTTTATTTCTTCACTCCCTCTTATCGATGCTATTTCCGGTGTAGCTTTCGCCTGGATGTCGGGCGCGGTTCCCCATCTCGAGGGATGGGTCAGAAGTCTGGTCTCGACCTTAACGTATGCTGAGCACGCATGGCGTGATTTATCGAAAGGCCGGTGGGAAGCAAAAAACCATGATAAGCCTTTTATTATGTGTATAATGATTCGATTAAAATATTCATTCAACCTTACTCACTTTCTTCTCCTGTAGGTCTCGAAAAAGATGCAATCATGAGGCCCCCATCTGGTGAAAAAGAAATCCCTCTCCCCGCCCCGAAGCCGACTAAGGAGAGCAAGAGAAAGAGGACATCGACCTCGGAGGGGCTAGATCCTAAGAAGTGAGTGTCTTGTAAGTCAAAAAAGAACATCATCCCCTTGTTTGTGGAGTCAATTCAACTCCTAAGGGAGGCAGAGCAAGAAGAAGAAGAAGAGAAAGAAGATGACACCGGGTTGGTGTCCCGAGTAAAGACGAACACCGAGGCTCATAAGGCCACCAAATCGGCAGGAGTCAAAAACATTCTGTCCCAAGCTGATAGGGCCTCAGGAGGAGACTTGGGTGAAGTCCCCGAGCTGGCAAAGGCCGAAGGCGCCTCACCTCGAGGTGAAAAGGTAGAGGAATCGGTTGTAGAGTCCGGTCTCAAGGCTCCTCGAGATGAAGAGAATGACCCAAGAGACCCACCTGAGGCAATAAAAATCAGAGACTCCTCGTCGCTTCCTTCATTTTCTGAGGGTATGATTTAGGAGGCTCGGGCCATGAAGACTCCTTATGTAGAAGGAGCCTACGGAGGGGAGGATCCCTTCCATGGTTATTTTGTCGGGGTCGAGGATGTCGCTGGCTTGAGTGACTTGGAGATACCGAGGAAGGACTCGGGCAGAACTTCCTTGAGTTTCAGAATGACTAGTCAGTTTCCGTCCCCTAGCGTCATCCCTGGGATCAAACGAACCATCGTCATCTCGATCCCGGAGGATGCTCGAGTTTTTGCCTCCCCCCTAGGGGTGGCCAGTTATCTTCGGGGTTTTGTCGACCAAGCCCTGATGGACGAAGTGTGAGCATCGTGTCTTTTCATTGAGGCACAACAGGACTTGAATAGGGTAAGCCTTAACTTTCTTTGTCGATATCATACTTGTGTTTTTTCTCTTCTTGCCTAATTTCTTTTCTTCTATATGTGTAGGCCTCGGTGCTTCATCATGAAGATTTTTCTAGGTCTCGAGCAGAATTGAGCCGATACAAGGCCGATATCCAAGGGCTCACTGAGGAGAAGAATGCCCTTAAACTTCTCAGTGAGCGGAAAGAAGAAGAAATCAAGGGCATCCGAGCTGAGCTAGCCGCGGCTCAGAAAGAACAAAGTGACCTGACCGAGAAGGTTATAAAAATATTAGAAGCTTATGGCATCGTTTTGGGGATGATGGCTAATAATTTGATCCCACAAGTCCAGCAGAAGCTCGAGATAATCGGGCAGCTTCGACAAGACGTGGATGCGGTAAGGGCGGAGACCATGTCATGAAAGCAAAACATGGACCGTCTTGCTTCAGAGAAGGAAGTTGCTCGAGCTCAATTAGCCTCGTCTAAGAGTCAACTCCAAAGCGTGAAAGAGAAAATATTGGCACATGCCAAAAGAATTGAGGATCTCCAGGCTCGGTTGATCACGGAGCTTGTTGCGGCCAAATCTGAGGCTGAGATGGACAAGGCCAATGATGAGGCAATTGTGACTGTCTACCGTTCTGCCACCGAGACTGCTCAAGCTCGAGCGAAGGAAGTTGTCGATGCGGCTCAAGTTCGAGCGTATTGGGTGGCCGAGCATGCCAAGTGCCAGTCTCGAAGGGAGACTCTCGAGTATATCCATGCTCGAGTCTTTGATATCAAGACCGAGATTGAAAATGCCAAAAATCTTGAAGCCGAAACCGAAGCATTGGCCTCTCCCGATCATGATGACTCCGGGAGTATGAGTGGGTCCGAGAGTGGAGGGGACCCCGATGCTGAAGAAGCTTCCCCTAGAGAAGATTAGGCGCTTAGGATTTTTCATTTCGAATTTTCTGTATAGAACCTCGACCGGGCCATGTTGCCCTTTTAAATAAATTTTGGCATATATACAAAGATCTTTGTTCCATTTTCGCCTTTTCTTTACTTCATTTCTGCCTTATGAAATTTTTTGTTTCATTTATGCCTTATGAAATTTTGTTTTATTTATGCCTTAAAAAGTTGTATGCATAGGTTCGAGGCTTAGGAAATTTTGACCGAAACTGAGCTAGTATAGTTTTTATGATCGAGTGAGTGTTTTCTCGAACTCGAAGTAGGGTAACCCTTAGGTTTTAATTGAGTGAGGATGATCTCTCGAACTCAAAACAAAAGATAGCCCTTAGGCTTTTGTATCAGCCTGATATGGCCTTTGTAAAAGAATGTCTTTTTCCCATTTTCGGATTGAAAAATTTATTGTTAGTTTATATAAAATGTGTTATGCCTTAGCATGAAATAAGGAATTTGTTCGAGAGCTCGAACAATTTTGTACCCATTAGGGTTTTCGAGGCTCGATATTATCGAAGCCTTTTATAATTTTGCCGAGGGTAGCCTTTTTTTAACCGATTTAGGAAATTATTCGAAGGACTGTTTTATTGCAGAATTCGGGCATCTCTGAACCGTGTTAATTCGGCTGTAGCCTTTTTAGTTTAGGACTTGCCTCTTGTGCTTTTTTTCCCATTACACTTCAAGCTTGTTCGAAGTGTCGGTTCTTGGGTGGGGTAGGCGTGGCCTATAAAAATCGAGGGTTTCCTTTTTAAGGTCTTATGATCTCAAGGTTTTAATAATTCGATCTCGTCTATTGTTTGGATGGTAGTCTCCGATTGTGGGATTAGTTGTTCGAACATCAGTTGTGATCGTCCCTTAAGCCTGTTTACACAATAGGTCAGGAGTATGAAATTGTAAAGTAAATTTTTTGTAAGGCATGAGATATTTGGAAAGGAAAAATACTTATCTTAATATATGACTATACATGCGTGCATGTTTGATGTCAGGTCTCAAGCAACCTATATGGGCACGGTTCATTCGACCATTTGGCCCTTACAAAATTTACCTATCGAGATCCCGTTATCGCGAAGTAATTTCCTTGAAACAAAGTTGACATTCGAGGGTGATGCCCCCAGTATCGAGGTTGATTGTAGAGAAGCCTCGGATACTGTTGAATTGCTTTAAGTTCGCACGAAAAATGGTTGCCTCGTTAAAAACCTCGCCAAAAACCATTTGGGACAAAAATCGGTCTAAGGGAAAAAGAGTGCAACGCGTGCTTTCAGACCTAAGGACTTCGTGTTGAAGAATCCCTCGATGTCTTCGATCGAACACCTACAATTGGTTAATTTAAAATATAAATGAAAATGGGGAAGGTCGTACCTCAGCAGTAGTATCGTTTGAGGAGTGATACATTCCAACTATTCGGTAATTGCTCGCCGTCCATCGTGCCGAGTTTGTAGGATCCTTTTATGATGATGTCGAGGACCTGATATGGTCCCTCCCAATTTGGGCGTAGTTTTCCTTCATTCGGGTTTCAGTGTTGAGGGTGACTTTTCTTAGTATTAAGTCCCCGATTTTAAAGTGTCGAAGATTGGCTCTTCGATTGTAATACCTTTCGATCTGTTGTTTTTGTGCGGCCAATCGAACGAGGGCAGCCTCTCGTCTTTCATCCTTCAATTCTAGGCTCGTATTCATGGCCTCGTGATTTGATTCTTCTGTTGCATATCGAAACCTGTGGCTAGGTTCCCCGACCTCGACCGCGATAAGAGTTTCGGCACCATAAACTAAAGAGAACGTTGTTGCACCCGTATTGGATTTTGACATTGTGCGGTATGCCCAGAGAACCTCGGGCAATATCATTCCCTATTTTCCCTTAGCGCCGATCAATCTCTTCTTAAAATTTTAAATGATGGTTTTGTTGGTCGATTCGGCTTGCCCGTTCCCGCTGGGGTGAGATGGCATTGATAGAATCCTTTTAATCTTGTGATCCTTGAGAAATTTAGTAACTTTCCAGCCGATGAATTTCTTCCCATTTTCGCATACAATCTCGGTAGGCATCCCGAATCGACATATAATGTGGTCCCAAATGAAGCCTATGACTTATTTTTCTGATTTTCTCGAAAGCCTGTGCTTCAACCCACTTAGAAAAATAATCAGTCATAAATAAAATAAATTGAGCTTTACCGCGGGCCGATGGTAGAGGTTCGACGATGCCCATTCCCCATTTCGTGAACGGCCATGGGGATAAGACCGAGTGGAGTTGCTCCCCGGCCTGGTGAATCATCGGCGCATACCTTTGACATTTGTCGCACTTTTGAACGAACTCTTTTGTATACTTTTCCATACCGGCCCAATAGTACCCCTCTCTGATAACTTTGTGAACCAATGACTCGGCACCAGAATGGTTTCCACAAGTGCTTTCGTGAACCTCCCACAGGATGTAGTCGGTGTCTCCCGATCCCAAACATATCGCCAATGCTTCATCGAACATCCTACTGAACAGTGTTCCATCCTCGGCCAAGGTGAATGTTGTTGCCTTTGTGCGTAGAGTCCTGGACTCCTTCCGATCCGATGGAAGCTTCCCATTCTTTAGGTATTCGACCTACTTATTTCTCTAATCCCAGGTCAAACTTGTTGAGTTTATTTCGGCATGGCCTTTTTCGGTCACTAATCTTGAGAGTTGTACGATAGTCTCCGATCTAAGCTCGTCATCTTCGACCGACAACCCCAGGTTTGCAAGGGCATCGGCCTCGTTGTGATGTTTCCGAGGTACGTGTTGTAAGGTCCACTCTTTAAATCGATGTAAGGTCATATGTAGCTTTTCCAAGTACCTCTGCATTCGGTCTTCTCGAACTTTGAAAGTTCTGTTGACTTGGTTTACCACAAGTAGGGAATCACATTGGCCTCGATGACCTCTACTCCCAAACTTTTAGCTAGCTCGAGACATACAATCATGGCCTCATATTCGGCCTCATTGTTAGTTAATTTCGAAGTTCTATTAGATTGTCTAATTGTATTACCCATGGGTGGCTTTAAAACGATACCCATCCTGGACCCCTTCACGTTTGAAGCGTCGTCTTTGAAGAGGGCCCACACCCCCGATGATGTACCCGATTTTAATAACAATTCTTTTACGACCTCGGGTACAAGAGTTGTCGTGAATTCGGCCACGAAGTCTGCCAAGATCAAAGACTTGATGGTCGTTCAGGGTTGATACTCGATATCGTACCCGCTGATCTCGACGGCCTATTTTCCCACTCGAGCCGAGAGTTCGGGTTTGGACAAAATATTGCGAATGGGTATAGGTAGTTACTATACAAATTGGGTGACATTGGAAATATGGTTCCAATTTCTTAGAGGCACTTATTAAAGCAATAGGTAATTTTTTTAAGTGTAGGTATTGGGTCGCGGCCTCACCTAAGGTCCGACTAACATAGTAAAAAGGGAATTGCGTATCGTGCTCTTCTCGGACAGGACCCCACTTACCGCTATTTCTGAGAATTTCAAGTACAAGTAGAGTTTCTCATCTGCTTTCAGAGTGTGAAGTAGTGGCGGGTTCGATAAGTATCGCTTTAGTTCCTCTAAGGCATGTTGGCATTTCGGTGTCCATGCAAAGATATTCTTCTTCTTGGGCAGTGAGAAGAACCGATGACTTCTATATGAGGACATCAAAATAAATCGACCTAGGGAGGCTATGCACCCTGTTAACCTTTGTATGGCCTTGAAATTATCCACGATCGTGATATCTTCAATGCCTTTGATTTTATCGGGGTTGATCTCGATTCCCTGATTTGATACCATGAAGGCGAGGAACTTACCTGAACCGACCCCAAAAGCACACTTCTCAGGGTTGAGCCTCATGTTGTACTTTCTTAATATATCGAAGGTCTCCTGCAAATGTTTCAAATGGTCCTCTGCTCGCAGAGACTTAAATAACATGTCATCAATATAAACTTCCATTGATTTTCCTACTTTTTCTTCGAACATTCAATTTACTAGGCATTGATAAGTTGCACCATCATTTTTTAGTCCGAACGGCATTACGTTATAATAATAGGTGCCGTACTTAGTGATAAATGAAATCTTCTCCTGATCCTCCGGGTTCATTTGTATTTTATTGTACCTGGAGTAGGCATCGAGAAAACGGAGAATCTCGTGGACGATCGTGCCATCGATCATTTGATCAATATTCTCCAAAGCAAAAGAATCCGTTAAGCATGCTTTGTTTAAGTCCTTATAGTCTACGCACATTCTAAGTTTATTTCCCTTCTTAGGGACTACCACTACATTTGCTAACCATTCGGGATATTTTACTTCCCGAATGGAACCTATTTTGAGAAGTTTGGCTACCTAGTCCTTGATGAATGAATGCTTAACTTCGGATTGGGGCCTTTTATTTTGCTTTACCGGACGGAACTTCGGGTCCAAGCTTAGTCGATGGGTAGTGATCTCTGGTAGGATTCCTGTCATATCGAGGTGGGACCAAGAAAAACAATCCATGTTATCTAAAAGGAATTGAATAAGTTTTTTCTTGAGCTCGGGAGTTAACCTCGTGTCCAGTTATACCTTTCGTTCGGGTAGGTACTCGATTAGTATGACTTGTTCCAACTCTTCGACTGTCGATTTGGTGGCATCGGAATCGTCGGCAATTATGAAGGAACGAGGGATTCAGTAGTCATCGTCCCTGTCCGCTCTCTACTTCTTCGATTGAGTCGAGGCTGGTTTCTGTGGTTGCTATTTGGCCTCTTGTTTTCCTTTTGACTCTGATTCCTTTGTTGATGAGAGCACTGATACCGGTATCACTTCATCGACCGCAAATATCTATTTTGCGGCATGTTGTTCCCCATACACCATTTTTACTCCTCCGGCGTTGGGAACTTCAGAACTTGATGATGGGTTGAAGGGACTCCTCATGTTATGAATCCAGGGTCTTCCGAGCAAGGCGTTGTATCTCATATCGCCCTTGATCACGTGGAAATTCATTTCTTGAACGGTCCCAGCTACGTTTACTAGCAAGATAATTTCACCTTTGGTAGTTTCACTCGCCATGTTGAAGTCATTAAGAACCCGAGTTGCAGGCACAATTTGATCCTGTAGGCCGAGCTGTTCCACGATCCTCGATAGAATAATGTTGACCGAGCTTCCTGGATCAATCAAAACATGTTTAACTTGAATTTTATTCATAAGGATAGATATTACCAGTATATCATTGTGGGGGTTTTGAGATCCCTTTTGCTTCATCTTCATTGAAAGACAAGGTCCCTTCCGGATCATAGTCCCGAGTTCTCTTTTCCCTAGTGATTGACACATTGGTGCGCTTGAATATGGGTCCCTATGGCATATCGACCCCACCGACGATCATGTGAATCACATGTTGTGGTTCTTCCTGCTCGAAATTCTTGTTTGGATCCCTATCTCTAAAGTGGTTCTTAGCTCGGTCGCTCAAAAATTCTCGAAGGTGGCCCTCGTTGAACAAATGGCTACCTCCTCCCTTAGTTGTCTGCAGTTTTTCGTTCTATGACCATGAGTACCATGGTACTTTAATATTTGATGGGGGTTCCTCTAGCCCGGATCGGTCTATAGGGGCCGAGGCCATCTTGTATCCCTGATCCACCCAATGGTCGATATAATAGCTGAAGCTCAACACTAAAGTTGTATTATGATAGTTATGGCGCTTCTGTGGGCTCAACATGTTTATCGAATCTACGCTTGCTCATGAGACCTCGGGAGCTCTGCCCTCGATCATTCCTTCGATCACTCCAAGCGGGATTGCGTCCAGGACCGTTGTTTCTACGATCTCCACCATATGGTTGATACCGATCTCTGTTCGATTCTCTATCGATGTCCCTTTGAATTCTAACGACGGGCCTGTTTGGATAAACAGAACCAAAAGGGGTCCCTAACTGATCATCCCCGACCTTGATTTTTGATTGGTACCGATTATGCACATCGGCCCAGGTCACAGTTGGATACTCAACTAAATTCTGCTTTAGCTACTGTGAGGCCACTGAACTTCGTATGATCAAACCTTGAGTAAACGCTTGGACAGCCCAAGCATCTGCGACCGGGGTACGTTCCATCTGGAACCGAGATACAAATTCCCTTAACATTTCGTTGTCCTTCTGCTTCACTTTTAAGAGGTCTGACTTCGTAGTCTCGACCTTTATTGTTCCGGCGTATGCTTTGACGAAGGAATCTACGAACATGGCGAAAGAATCAATGGAATTGGGCGGAAAATTGTGGACCATATAATCTCCCCCTTAGATAAAGTTTCTCAAAACTTCTTCAGTAGAACGAAATCAATCTCGTCATCCTCTAAATCATTCCCCTTTATTGCGCATGTGTAAGAAGTGACATGCTCATTAGGGTCGGTGGTCCCATTATACTTGGGAATTTCTGGCATGCGAAATTTCTTTGGGATGGGCTTAGGAGCCGCACTTGGTGGGAAAGGCTTCTGCACAAACTTCTTCGAATCCAAACCTTTCAAAATCAGGCCCCCGGAATTTGATCAACTCGGGAGTTGTACGTTTCTACCTTTTTGTCACTTTTCTCAATCTTCTTCTCACCCAATTCGATTCGTTTTGTGAGTTCTTTGAGCATTTTCATAATGGTGGGTTCATTCCTCGATTTGTTCTCGTTTGGCCTCTCCGGTACTGGTTCATCTCTATGAAGTGAGGGTTCGGGTTCAACCCTCGGTGCACGATATTGATTTTGTAGTTGCGTTATAGCAGCTTGTTGAGCCTGTAATATTTCAAATATCAGTTATAGGTTGACTCCGCCGACTACGCCGCCCTGCGTACCTCGATCGCCTGATCGAACTTCCTTGCGGACGTTGTTCTCGGGATCGACACCCAGATTTAAATTTAGGGCGACATGGGAACTATTGTCGACGGGATTTGCAATCGCTACTCCCTCGAGGCCAGCCTGAGGCACTTCGATCCCTAGTGCGGCTATATTGTCATTTTCTCCATGAAAACCAAGGTCATTTTCGGCGTGTGTGGGTACTGCTTGTGAGTTCGACGTGTTGATCCTGAAATCAAAAACACTTACGAGAACAAGCGTAAAGCAGTGTGTGTTATGAGAATTAACATCAGGCAATCACTATCATCCTTAGTTCCACGGTGGGCGCCAAACTGTTTACCCTTAAAATCGGATAACAATTAAACTTATAAGTGGTTTTAAGGATAATTTCACCTAGCACCAATTGATAAATACGATGATTACTAATAGAAATTAACAATCAACTAAAGCAAAGCAGTATTGAAATGCAATTCAATCCTCGAGCTAGATCACACTCAAACCGGCTGAGAATATAGTTATGAAATATGAAATAAACTGATGAATAAGAGAGTATGAGAGAAACAGAGTATTGTATTGCTTTGATATGCGAGAATCAGATGGTTACAAATGATTAGAACCCCCATTTATATAGTAGAGGAATTTCACTTATGGTATAATTCTAATTACAGAAGAAAATCTCATGATTAGTTAAATAACCGTTCTTGATTTGATCCGTTTCGAGATTTCCACCATGATGCTCGACCAATCACGGATATCTCGGCTTTCCGTTATTACGCTATCTTCGGTCTTGCTCAATGTCTATCCCGTTTGGTCTCGATCATCACTAGTCTCGATCTCGACAAGTACTTCAAATCCCGAACTTGGTACTTTATCCTCATATTTCGGTCTGATTTAATACGGGACCGTTAATCGATCAATCACCCTGACCTCGGTTAATCAATAAAATTGGATGGGCCCGATGTTAACCGTATACCGTAATTGAAATCCCTTTATTTCTTAATCAGAGATTTTCAATTCAAGATGTAAGAATAATTTTTTTTTAGAGTTGCTTTATTTTCTCAGTAGGTCTGCTCAATGCATATTTGAATGAAGAATCAATAGACTTGTGATCAGCAACGGGGTTGGGGAATGCAAGGGGTCATTAGGATTTCCATTATTGAAAAATTATATTTTATGAATATATAATAGATGTAATTTTTTTTTGGCTTCTTCGCATATTTATTTCGATTTATAGCCTGTTTGGCCAAGCTTCTAAAATTAACTTATTTTGAGAAGTGCTTTTCTCAAAAGTTGGTGAGAAGTAGTTTGTGTTTGGCTAATTAATTTAAAAAGCACTTTTAAGCAGTAATTAGTGTTTGACCAAACTTTTGAAAACTGCTTCTAAGTGTATTTTTGTCAAAAGTGCTTCTCAAAAAAGTGCTTTTGGAGAGAAGCTACTTTTTTCTGCTTCTCCAAAACTGCTTCTGCTTCTCTCCAAAAGCACTTTTTTTCCTTCCAAAAGTTTGGCCAAACACCTCAATTTTTGGCCAAAAAAAGCACTTTTGGCCCAAAAAAAAGCTTGACCAAACAGGCTATTAGTTTGAATCCCTTAATTAGGGTCTGTTTGAAAAGTCACGTGTAATTCCACACCTTAGTAATGTATAATTAATGCAGTGACATGTTTGTTTGCTGGAATGTAATTAAAGTATAATGATCNATTATTTTATGTTAAGATATTATTTATTTGAAAATAGTTGAGATCAATATTAATTATCAATTTATAATTATTTAATATTTATAAAAATACGGTTTAAATACCCGATTCTAAATAATATCAAGCATTTCTATATATAAATTGATAATTAATATTGATCATGACTATTTTCAAATAATATATATATATATATATATTAGAATCATGTATTTAAACTGTATTTTTATAAATATTAAAGAATTATAAATTGATAATTAATATTGATCTTGACTATTTCCAAATAAATAATATCTTAACATAAAATAATTTCAATTATAAATTTAAAATTATACCAACTCATATGAGTAAAATGTGAAATTTATGATTTGTTGCTACTTTTAAATAACAAATAGATAAATATAAGTTTAAAAGGTATTTTTTTTCTTAATAATTATTTTATACTAATGAATAGTAAGAAAACGTGTCGGAAGGTTAAAAAATAAGAATAACAAAAATAAAAGAGAAATATTATAATAAAGAATAGTACTTAATATACTTGAAAAAGAAAAATGGAAAAGATTAAAAAAGTTATCACAGTGTAATTATCACAAATTATCACCTATACATTAAGAATTGAAGAGTATAACTATTCTTCTTCAATTAGATCTAATATTATGTTGATCAAATAATTACTTGATCATATAAATTTGTCAAATAGTACAATTATACTTAATTATATCGAAATCCAATTTCGGTGTGACTTTCCAAACAAAGTTCTTGGTGAAAATTTCCTCTTCTGCCGGCAAAATCGGAGAATTAATTTTTTACTAAAACTTTGAGGGTTCGATGTGGGGTATAAGGCTAAGATGGGGCCCACCACACGCACGACACTCTCTTAGGGAAGCGTTTTATAGGAAACTCCACCGGGGCCAANTCCAAAAGCACTTTTTTTCCTTCCAAAAGTTTGGCCAAACACCTCAATTTTTGGCCAAAAAAAGCACTTTTGGCCCAAAAAAAAGCTTGACCAAACAGGCTATTAGTTTGAATCCCTTAATTAGGGTCTGTTTGAAAAGTCACGTGTAATTCCACACCTTAGTAATGTATAATTAATGCAGTGACATGTTTGTTTGCTGGAATGTAATTAAAGTATAATGATCACTTTCATGTTTGGTTGGACAAGCGTAATTATATAACTAAATAAATAAATATTTTTCAAATTAACATATTGACATATATTAATAATACTGATAATTATCAATTGATAAATAATATCTTAAAAATAGTAAGTATCATCCATTAATAACTCATTAATGTATGATACATATATATATATATATATATATATATATATATATATATATATATTATTTAAGATATTATTTTATGAAATTATCAATTTAACATACATAAATTTATAATTGAAATTATTTTATGTTAAGATATTATTTATTTGAAAATAGTTGAGATCAATATTAATTATCAATTTATAATTATTTAATATTTATAAAAATACGGTTTAAATACCCGATTCTAAATAATATCAAGCATTTCTATATATAAATTGATAATTAATATTGATCATGACTATTTTCAAATAATATATATATATATATATATTAGAATCATGTATTTAAACTGTATTTTTATAAATATTAAAGAATTATAAATTGATAATTAATATTGATCTTGACTATTTCCAAATAAATAATATCTTAACATAAAATAATTTCAATTATAAATTTAAAATTATACCAACTCATATGAGTAAAATGTGAAATTTATGATTTGTTGCTACTTTTAAATAACAAATAGATAAATATAAGTTTAAAAGGTATTTTTTTTCTTAATAATTATTTTATACTAATGAATAGTAAGAAAACGTGTCGGAAGGTTAAAAAATAAGAATAACAAAAATAAAAGAGAAATATTATAATAAAGAATAGTACTTAATATACTTGAAAAAGAAAAATGGAAAAGATTAAAAAAGTTATCACAGTGTAATTATCACAAATTATCACCTATACATTAAGAATTGAAGAGTATAACTATTCTTCTTCAATTAGATCTAATATTATGTTGATCAAATAATTACTTGATCATATAAATTTGTCAAATAGTACAATTATACTTAATTATATCGAAATCCAATTTCGGTGTGACTTTCCAAACAAAGTTCTTGGTGAAAATTTCCTCTTCTGCCGGCAAAATCGGAGAATTAATTTTTTACTAAAACTTTGAGGGTTCGATGTGGGGTATAAGGCTAAGATGGGGCCCACCACACGCACGACACTCTCTTAGGGAAGCGTTTTATAGGAAACTCCACCGGGGCCAACCCCACTCAACACTCTAGACTCTCTCAAATATCCCTCCCCTTTGTCCACAAGCACAATGTGCTTCTGTATATTCTTTGGTTTTATCTACGCACCCAAAATTAAAATATAAATTAAAGAAGTCACCAAAACTTGAAACAAAACAAAAACAGCCCATCTAAGGCTTCAACATCATTTTTAACCTTATTTGGTCTTAATGGATTCCCTTTTGGCATGTCTGGATATGTATAAAATATACGGGTGCAGATGCATATATTTACTATCTTCGCCTTAGATAACATACTAATAAAATAATTTAGACTATATTTACCTTAAATTTAAACACATTGTTATAAGTTAATGGACGGAAAACTTCATGTTATGTGTTGACCAGGTCAACTGAGATAAAACCTGTGAAGGCTGTCACGTGTCGCCGATATAACATGTTAATCAATCTAATTTCAAAACATCAAAAGATAGTAGGTTGTCGATGAGATCGAGGTGATCCGATAAAAGACGAGGACGAAACGAGGGCAGGCATCCATCCTCGGCGTTTAGTAACGACTAGTTTCCCTAGAGAATATTCGAGTGAATATTCTTTTTTTGTCGTACTATCTAGGGTTTTGTTGTTCATGTATCCTTATAAATAGGAAGAGATATAGTTACAGAGGGGATTTTTTGAGGCACTTTTGTAAGGAACAATATTGGCGTTCTCCGAAAATTCTCTATTTATCATATACATACAGAGTTTGCCTTTGTACCTTTTGGTCTATCTTTTCTCTCCCGATCCAAGAAGAAGCGGAATATTCAAAGACTTATCATTATCTATCATAGTCCGAAGAATTATTGGGAAATCTCACACTTGTCGGATTAACCTTGTTCTATTATTTACTTAAATGTCATTTATTGTTTTTTTCACATTCTTAAATCATTTAGTGCCCCGTTATTGCTCCAAGATATTGCTAGTATCTAACAACACATGTGCGGTGTTCTTAATAAATACGTTAAATCTGTCATTTGGATATTAATATTAACTTAGACTAATCTTTTTCTCTGTGAATCTAATTATATAAAAATCTAAATCTAAATTTCAGATCACATATACTATAAGACTATAGATGAAATTGTAACTGGTGATTTAAAATCTAAGATTCACCTTTGTTTAGGTACCAATTTATTTTGCTAATAGCAAATTGGGAGTAAGATTCATAGGTTGATGTCATTTTTGCATGAAAACAAGAAAAGCTCGTAATACCCTTTTCTCTTTATTTGCTTGTAAGTAATGATATGGTTCATTTATAGCATTTGATGACGCCAAAACCATACAACAGAAGGTACATTTTATTTAATATAATTAATGTTTGTTTTGATGTGCAAAATGTCTCTTCACCACCTCATGCTCCCACAGAGGAGAAAGATCCTCCTAATGATGGACTTTGATATGCCCCTCTCTTCTTCCTCTTTGTATTTCCATTGACTATTAATGTGGTCCTGTTCATGAATCTTAGAAATATCATCATGTTTTTCTTACTTTTTTCAGTGGCTCTTTCTTTTTTGCTTGTCTCTGCCAAATCCATGAATATCAAGGCTCTTTGTGGTAAAGTCCGGAACTGAATTATTCTTTTGAACAAAAAGAATTTTAATAGGTGGAAAAAAAAGTGATAAAAATATATATATAACGCACTAATTCAGTGCGCTATACCTTAACGGTAACTTTTGCCGTTAAGGTATAGCACATAATTAGTGCGTTATACCCTCTGACTTTCTGACTGTTCATGTATAGCATATGGATTTTGTACGCTATACCTATAGAGCATAAAAACTGAACGTTATACTCTCTTTTTTGGCCCCACCAATAATAACTGACATAACAATAATTCAAATGTGTATAGCGCACAGAATTTGGGCGCTATACATAAAAAAAAAAACCGGGCCAGCCATTTCCTATATAAAGGGGTTAGGATTGTAGGAAAATTCATTCAAAAAATATTGTATCTCCCGTTCAAACGTTTCTTGTTGTTAAAATCTCCAGCATTTTTCATTATGTCTGAAGAGCGTAGAATAAGAGTTTTATTATATTGGGGGGGGGG
>ML245281.1:0-74816 GCA_005239495.1 Nicotiana undulata
TATATATATATATATATATATATATATATATATATATATATATATAATTCATAAAAATAATGCTGAACCGTTCAACCGTTTTGTACCACAAGAAATCCAGCTAAAACAACCATTACTCTTTCCAAAATAACCACAACAATATCTAACAATAAAATAACAAGGCCAAGTAATCATAGAAACAATAATGAACATAGAACAATTAAGACAAGAATCAATTAAGTTGGGAACGTGAAAGGGATCATATTTAACAGGAAAATTGGGTGGTGCATAGATACTCGTCACCTCACCTATACACCACGCCTATGCATTTCACATAGAACACAAGTGGGGATTTCTATTCCGTCAAGTCAAAGTTACACCAAACACTTACCTCAATTTCGCAGGCCACTCACTGCTCAATTACAGCTTTTCCTTTAGAATATTTCTCTAACTTGCTCGAATCTAATCATACTTAACTCAATATCATTAATTAAGGCTAAAGGAACTAACTTTATTGAAAATTATAATTTTTCCTAAGTTTTCTAAAAAAGAGTGAAAACCCGACCCGAGCCCGCTTGGTCTAAATTCGGGGTTCGGACAAAATTAAGTTTACCCATTCACCCACGAACCCAAATATACAATTAGTTTCGAAATCCGACCTCAATTTGCGGTAAAGATTTAATTTTTACAAAATTCCCTAATTCTACCCAAACCCTCAATGTTTACCATGAAAATTCTTAGTTTTTGATTTAAAAGTGATGAAAAACAATGAGTAATTCAAAGAGTAAAGTTTAGAATTGATTAACTATGACTTGGGGATGATATTTGGTGAACGAATTCGTTCCTAGGGCTGTGGGGTTCGAAAATGTGAAGAANGTTTCTCGTGCCAAACGATCCTGAAACTCGTTGTTTATGTGCCCAATGGATTTCTCGTGAAATTCTAATCAAGTTAGGCTTTTTAATCACTCAATTTGACTTTATAATGAAGGAGATATGTAGGTTTTAATATTTGCAAATACTGCAGTTTTTTAATACGCCGTCAGTGGCAATATCGTAATTAATCTGAAGAATCTGGCATCTTAGTAGAATGCTCAAAAAGTCCTCATACGATGTCCAAATTCGATGATTCTTTTGTTTACGGGTCCGTAATTACGATACAGGTCTAATACTTCATTCAAGACAGAAATCGTAGCTTTTGTTCAATATGATATCATTTATGCGTGAAGAAACGACGTCGAAGCATAAGAAAGAACGAGCGCAACACAACCCAAACCTATTTGAAACTCACCCGAGCCCTCGGGTGTCACGACCCAAAATTCCCACCGTCGGGATTGCGATGGCGTCTAACATCGAACCCGCTAGACAAGCCAACGTATTTAATTATATTTAGTAAAACCTTTATTATTAAGCGAGAACAGGTAAAAATCGACCTTTCCGTAAGTAAAAGCTTAAAAGTAAGAACATATAAATAAAAAGGAAATACATAACTAAATCCATAAACTTAGCAAACTCTCAAAAACTAGCCATCCCGGATCTTTGGAATCACAATGTCACGAACTATCTATGATTAATACAGATAAAAGGTCTGAAAGAAATAATACAATTGTTTTCTGATGTACTAGAAACAGAAATAAAGGAAAGTGGAAGGAGACGCCAAGGCCTGCGGACGCCTGCAGGACTACCTCAGAGTCGCCTAGTGGACTGAAGGAAGCCACCTAGCTCAATATCCACTAGGTCCTGTACCGAAATCTGCACAACAAAAATTCTGCAGGTGTAGTATCAGTACAACCGACCCCATGTAATGAGTAAGTGTCGAGCCTAACCTCGGCGAAGTAGTGACGAGGCTAGGAAACGACAAATAACATCACCTGTGCAATTCAATGATATATAGAAGAAATAACGTTAGGAAGTAAACAGTTAAGTACAATAACGGGGAAACATGTTGGGGAAAGGGGTAGCAATTACTGAAATAACGGTACAAAGCAACAGATTAAATATCAAAATAACAACAGGAATTAACAACACAGAACAAACAAGTACACGGCATCACCCTTCATGCTTTACTCTCGTCCTCACCAAAACAAGTGCACGACATCACCCTTCGTGCTTTTACTCTCATCCTCACAATGCAATAAATAAATACACGGCATCACCCTTCGTGCTTTTACTCTCATCCTCACAATAAATAAATAGAAACAACACGACATTAACCTTCGTGCTTTAAATATCATATCATGACACGACATCACTTTTCGTGCTTTTACACTCTCATCCTCACAATGCAATAAATAGATACACGGCATCACCCTCCGTGCTTTACACTCTTCCTCACCCAAACAATATCAAGAACAACAGTTTGACAAGGAAAATCAACAACATGAATCATAAATCACAACATCCCGGCAAGAGAACAACAACAGAATTAATAATACCGTCTCGGCAAGGGACACAACTATAACCAATCTCGCTCAAGTGTATAACTCAACAAAATATTCCTCAACCGAACGATTAATCAACGGTATTCACAACCAAGAATTTCCATCAAATGAATAATCACCAAGTGAAATTTAACTCATAATATAATGAATATCAATAAATATCACATATATCATAAGAACCGACTCACGGGCATGCTTGACAACAACGTATAGGTACTCGTCACCTCACCTATACGTTGAACATGGATTAAACACATAGCAAATAAGACTCAACACCTATTCCCTCAAGCTAAGGTTACCAAACACTTACCTCGACTCCAAAGATCAAAATCAAGCCTCAAGCACCGCTTTTCCTTTCGAACCCAACTCCAAATCAATCGTATCTAGACATAATCGACTCAATAACATCAATAAATTCTAAACAATTCAATTTAAATGGCTAATTATAGATTTCCAACATTCTTCCCAAAAATCCAAAAATCGACCCCGGGCTCGCTTGGTCCAAACACGAGGTTAAACCCGATCACCCACGAGCCCGAATATATAATTTATTTTGAAATCCGACCCCAAAATGAGGTCAAATTACTAAATAATCAAAAAATCCTAACTCTACCAAAATCCCTAATTTTCTACCTTTAATACCATATTTTTAGGCTTAGAATGTAATGGGTGTTGATAAAAATGGAAGAAAATGAGTCAAAGATTACTTGCCTAAGAGGTTATGGTAAAGAAGTTCTTCAAAAATCGTCTAAGAGGTGTGGAGAAGATGAAGTTTATGAAAAATGGTGGAAATCCCGTGTGAGTATTCTGTTTTTAGACCTTAAAAATAACTGGGCGTTTTTTACCTATGTGATCGCGGGGATGGGAATGCGATCGCATAGTGAAGAGGGTTCCAGGCTTCGCGATCGCGGATGGCCAAATGCGATCGCACAGTTCAATTTACCCAGCCCCCTAGCTTGCCTACTCCCTATGCGGTCGCAACTACACCTATGCGATCACATAGTGCAACAGTCCCCCCCCCCCCCCCCCCCCCCAGCCTCTTGGTCCCGCGAGTCCCCATGCAACCCCGAAGTTACAANCAAAATAACATAAAAAACAACGAATTAAACCTCAAAATCCATGAAAATTCTCAAAACTTCCACAACTTTCAAATTTTGCATTTAAGGTCTGAATCACGTCAAATAAGTCTCGTTTCTTACCAAACTCTACAGACAACACATATAAATCATATTGAACCTCTACCGGGCTCCGGAACTAAGATACGGGCCCGATTCCACAGGTTTCACATAACATTTCTCTTTCAAAAACCTTTATATTTTTCAGAAAACAATTTCTCTTAAAAATTCATTTCTCGGACTTGGGATCTCGGAATTCGATTCCGGGCATATGTCCATATGCCATGTTTTCATATGGACCCTCCGGGACCGTCAAATCACGGGTCCGGGTCCGTTTACCAAAAATGTTGACCAAAGTCAACTTTACTTCAAATTTCAACACAAAATTATTGTTTTTGTCAGTTTTTCACGTAACAGCTTCCCGGCTACACCACTTGGATGCGCACGCAAATCGAGGTGAGATAGAAAGAGGTTCTCATGACCTCGAAACACAGCTTTAGCTAGAAATACACGAGATGACCTTTTGGGTCATCACAATATCCACCTCTAAAGCAAATGTCCGTCCTTGAACGGACATAGAAAGGTACCTGAATCTGAGAAAAGATGGGGATATCGGCTCCGCATATCGGACTCGGACTTCCAAGTAGCTGCCTCAACAGGATGACCTCTCCACTGAACACGAACCGAAGGATAACTCTTCGATCTCAACTACCGAACCTGCCGGTAACGGGGAAGGATAGATACCGACTCCTCTTCCTAAGTCAAATCCTTGTCCAACTGGACACTGCTGAAGTCTAGCACATGAGATGGATCAGCAATATACATCCGAAGCATAGATACATGAAACACCGGATGCACGACTGGTAAAGCAAGTATGTAGGCCACCTCTCCTACCTTTTCAAGAATCTCAAATGGACCAATGTACCTAGGGCTTAACTTGCACTTCTTCCCGAACCTTATCACGCCCTTCATGGGCGACACCCGAAGAAATACCTGATCACCGATCATGAATGCCAAATCACGAACTCTACGGTCTGCATAATTCTTCTGCCTGGACTGAGCTGTACGAAGTCTATACTGAATGATCTTCACCTTGTCCAAGGCATCCTGGACTAACTCTGAACCCAACAATCTAGCATGTCCTGGCTCGAACCACCCAACTAGCAACCGACACCGCCTATCATACAACGCCTCGTAAGGAGCCATCTGAATGCTTGACTGGTAGCTGTTGTTGTAGGAAAACTCAGCTAAAGGAAAAAACGGGTCCCATGAACCTCCAAAGTCAATGACACAAGCCCGCAACATATCCTACAAGATCTGAATAGTACACTCGGACCAACCGTCCGTCTGAGGATGAAACGCTATGCTCAACTCAACTCGTGTGCCCAACTCACGTTGAAATATTCTCCAGAAATGGGAGGTAAATTGAGTGCCTTGGTCAGAAATAATGGACACGGGCATACCATGCAGACGAACAATCTCCCTAATGTAGATCTTGACCAACTTCTCCGAAGAATACGAAACCGATACGGGAATGTAGTGTGCTGACTTGGTCAGCCTATCCACAATGACCCACACCGCATCAAACATCCTCTGAGTCCGTGGGAGCCTAACTACAAAATCCATTGTAACACGCTCCCACTTCAACTCGGGAAGCTCAATCTGCTGCATCAAACCATCGGTTCTCTAATGCTCGTACTTAACCTGCTAACAGTTCAAGAACCAAGCTACATATGCCACAATATCTTTCTTCATCCTCCGCCACCAATAATGTTGTCGCAAATCCAGATACATCTTTGCGGCGCCCGGATGATGGAATACCGGGAACTATGGGCCTCCTGCAATATCAACTCACGAATACCATCAACATCGGACACACAAATACGGCCCTGCATCCTCAAGACTCCATCATCATCAACTGTAACCTGCTTGGCACCTCCGTGCCGGACTGTATCTCTAAGAACACATAAATGATGATGATCATACTGCCGGTCTCGAATACGATCAAACAATGAAAAACGGGCCACAGTATAAGCTAAAATACTTCCAGTCTATGAAACATCCAATCTCATGAATCGATAGGCCAAGGCCTGAACATCTAAAGCAAGCGGTCTCTCCCCGACCGGTATATAAGCAAGACTACCCATGCTGACTGGCTTCCGGCTTAAAGCATCGGCCACCACATTGGTCTTCCTCGAATGATATAAGATGGTAATGTCGTAGTCCTTCAACAGCTCTAACCATCTTCTCTGCCTCATATTCAACTCTTTCTGCTTGAACAGATACTGTAAACTCTTATGATATGTGAACACCTCACATGACACACCATACAGATAATGCTTCCAGATATTCAGCGCATGAACAATGGATGCTAACTCTAAATCATGAACCAGATAGTTTTTCTCATGAACCTTCAACTGACGAGAAGCATAGGCTATAACCTTGTTATCTTGCATCAACACTACACCAAGTCCAACCCGTGAAGCATCACAATACACGGTATATGGTCCTGAACCTGTGGGCAAAACTAACACCGGTGTCGTGGTCAAGGTTGTCTTGAGCTTCTGAAAGATCACCTCACACTCATCTGACCACCTGAACTGGGAACCCTTCTGATTCAATCTGGTCATCGGGGCTGCGATAGCTGAAAATCCCTCCACAAACCGACGATAATAACCTGCTAAGCCCAAGAAACTCTGAATCTCTGTAGCTGAGGTGGGTCTAGGCCAATCTCTGACTGCTGAAATCTTCTTGGAATCCATCTGAATACCCTCGACCGACACAACATGGCCCAAAAATGCAACCGACTCAACCAGAATTCACACTTCAAAAATTTGGATTACAGTTGACTATCTTTCAAAGTATGGAGGACGAATCGAAGGTGCTGCTCATGCTCCTCCCGGCTGCGGGAGTATATCAATATCTCATCAATGAAGACTATAACAAACAAATCCAAATAGGGTCTGAACACTCGGTTCATCAAATCCATGAAAGCAGCTGGGGCATTCGTCAACCCAAATGACATCACCAAGAACTCATAATGCCCATACCGAGTGCGAAAGGCTGTCTTAGGGTCAGATGCCCTAATCCTCAACTGATGGTAGCCAGATCTCAAGTCAATCTTGGAGAACACTGTGGCACCCTAAAGCTGGTCGAATAAATCATCAATCCTCAGGAAGGGATACTTATCCTTGATAGTAACCTTGTTCAATTGCCGGTAGTCAATACACATTCTCATTGTACCTTCTTTCTTCTTAACAAACACCACTAGAGCACCCCAAGGAGAAACACTAGGCCTAATAAAGCTTTTGGCTAGAAAATCCTGTAACTCATCCTTCAACTCCTTTAGCTCTGGCGAGGCCATATAATATGGCGGGGTGGAAATGGGTTGAGTGCCTGGAGCCAAATCAATGCAAAAGTCAATATCCCTGTTGGGCGGCATACCCGACAGGTCAACAGGGAATACCTCTGGAAACTCACGGACCACGGGCACAGACTCCATAGAAGGAAAGTCAGTACTAGAATCACGAACATAAGCCAAATAGGCCAAACAACGCTTCTCGACCATACACCGAGCCTTCATATACGAGATAACACTATCGGAAGAATGACCAGGAGTCCCCCTCCACTCCAATTGGGGTGCTCCCGGTAAGGCCAAGGTCAAAGTCTTAGCATGACAATCCAGAATAGCATGATAGGGAGATAACTAATCCATCCCCAAAATGACATTGAAATCGACCATATCAAGAAGTAAAACATCTACACGGGTCTCAAGACCACCAATAACCACTATGCATAAACGGTAGACTCGATCTACCATAATAGAATCACCCACCGATGTAGACACATATACATGAGTACTCACGGAATCACGGGGCATAATCAGATAAGGAGCAAAATATGAGGACACGTAGGAAAATGTAGACCCCGGATCAAACAAAACCGAAGAAACTCTGATGCAAACTGAAAACATACCTGTAATGACTGCATTAAAGGCCTCAGCCTCAGGTCTGGCGGGAATATCATAGCATCGGGGCTGATCCCCACCAATCTGAACATCCCTGGGTTGACCTACTGCGGCCTGACCTCTACCTCTCATAGCCTGTCCTCCACCTCTAACTGTCTGGCCTCCACCTCTGGCACCTCGACCTCCACCTCTAGCTGGCTGAGGGGGTGGGGGTGCACCTGGTGCGGAAATCATAGCACAAGAACCCTGATGCTTAGAACCACTAGAAGCTCGGGGGAAATACCTAGCAATATGCCCTGGAACACCGCAAGACCTCTGCTGCTGAGACTGCTGGCCCTAAAACTGTCCTTGTCGACAAGAATACCCACTCTGAAAGCTTTGAAGCGGCGGTGCACTGATAGGAGTTGGTGGTGCACTACGGGATACCTAAAGGGCTAACTGGAATGGTCTGGGAGGATGACCTCTGCCAAAAGAATCTCTGCCTCCAGATGAGGCACCACTGAATCGGCCAAAATGACGAGGCCTCTTGTCTGACCCCTGACAACTGCCCTGTGATAAGACCATCTCAATACGCCTGGCCACATTGGCCGTCTCCTGAAATAAGATATCAATACATGTCTCTCTGGCCATCTGAAGTCTAATCGACTGAGCTAGACCCTCAATAAACCTCCTCACTCTCTCTCGATCAGTGGGGAGTATCATGATAGCATGTCGGGCCAAAGTGATGAACCGGTCTCATACTGGGTAACTGTCATAGATCCTTGCTGGAGGCGCTCAAACTGCCTCCGAAAGTCCTCTCTCAGGGTGACTGGAAGAAACTTCCCCAAGAATAACTCGGAGAACTGAGCCCAAGACAAAAGCGAAGACCCAGCTGGTCTGGTCAAGCAATAGTCCCTCCACCAAGTCTTGGCGGTACTAGAAAGACAGAATGTAGCAAAATCAATCCCATTGGTCTCTACGATCCCCATGTTCCGAAGAACCTCATAGCAACTGTCCAAGTAGTCATGGGGATCCTCCGATGGTGCGCCAGTGAAAGTAGTAGGAAACAACTTGGTGAACCGGTCTAATCTCCACTATTCATCGGCATACATAGTTGCTCCCTTAACTGCATGTGCCACAATACCCGGCTGAGCTACTCTAGTTGTCTGAGGTGTTGGAGTCTGGAACTGAGAAGCTAGCTGCTCTAGTGTGCGGGTAGCAGGAGTCTGGGCCCCTCTCCCAGCCTGAGGGACGGCTGGTGTTGTAGGAAGTAAACCGGCCTGAGCCACGCTCTCCATAAGGCCCACTAAGCGGACCAGAGCGTCCTGAAGTACCGGGGTGGCAATGAACCCCTCTGGGACCTGAGCTGGTCCATATGGAACTGTCTGAACAGGAATCTCATCGGAAAACTCCACCTGAGGATCCTCCACTGGTGCTGCGGCTCTGGGCTGAGCCCTGCCCCTGCCTCGGCCTTTAGTACGGCCTCTTCCTCGGCCTTTAGTACGGCCTCTTCCTCGGCCCCTCGTAGGAGCTGCAACTGGAGGATCGGGCTGCTGATCGATAGATGAGGAAGCACGCATTCTCACCATCTGCGAGAGAATAGAATAGAACTCAATTAGTATTTAGAATTAAAAATGTACGACAGAGATGAATAGATGTGAAGTTATTCCTAACTTTGCAGCCTCTCGGGGATAAGTATAGACGTCTCCGTACGGATCCCTCAAACTCTAGCAAGTTTGTCCGTGACTTGTGAGACCTAGGCAACCGAGTGCTCTAATACCAACTTGTCACGACCCGAAATTCCCACCGTCGGGATCGTGATGGCGTCTAATATTGAACCCTCTAGACAAGCCAACGTATTTAATTATATTTAGTAAAACCTTTATTATTAAGTGAGAACAGGTAAAAATTGGCCTTTTCGTAAGTAAAAGCTTACAATCGGCATCACTCTTTTGCCTAGACTGAGTTGCACGAAGTGTCTCCTGAATGATCTGACCTTATCTAAGGCCTCCTGAACTAAATGTGTACCCAGCAACCGAGCCTCTCCCAGCTCAAACAATCCAACTGGCGATTTGCACCGTCTACCACATAATGCCTTATAAGGAGCCATCTGAATTCTCAACAGATAATTATTATTATAAGAAAACTTTGCTAACGACAAGAACTTATCCCACGAACCTCCAAAGTCAATAACATAAGCGTGGAGCATATCCTCCAAAATCTGAATGGTACGCTCGGACTGCCCGTCAGTTTGAGGATGAAATGTTGTGCTCAACTCCACTCGGGTACCCAACTCACGCTGAACTGCCCTCCAAAAGTGCAAAGTAAACTACGTACCTCGATCTGAAATGATAGACACGGGCACACTGTGAAGGCGAACAATCTCCCTAATATATATAACTCAGCCAACCGCTCTGAAGTATAAGTACTTGCCACGGGAATGAAATGTGCTAATTTGGTTAGCCTATCCACAATAACCCTAACTGCGTCAAATTTCCTCTGAGTCCGTGGGAGCCCAACAACGAAGTCCATAGTGATACACTCCCACTTCCACTAAGGAATCTCTATCTGATATAGCAAATCACCAGGTCCCTGATGTTCATACTTTACCTGCTGACAATTTAAGCAACGAGCCACATACGCCACAATGTCCTTTTTCATCCTTCTTCACCAATAATGCTGCCTAAAATCTTGGTTCATTTTAGCTGCCCCTGGGTGAATGGAATACTTAGAACTGTGAGCCTCCTCAAGGATCAACTCACGAAGTCCATCAACATTAGGCACACATAACCGACCTTGTATCCTCAAAACACCATCATCTCCAACTATAACCTGCTTGGAATCACAGTGTCGACTTGTGTCCCTAAGAACATCCAAATATGGGTCACCATCCTGCCGCTTCCGGATATGCTCGATTAGAGAAGACCGAGCGAGTGTATGCGCTAGAACTTTGCTGGGGGAAATATCCAACCTCACAATTTGATTAGCCTACGTCTGAATGTTTGAAGCTAACGGCCTCTCACCAACTGGAATATACACAAGGCTGCCCATACTCACCGCCTCTATTTAATTAATAGTTGTTCATAGCCAATTACGGAATTATCAATAGCTTCACGTTAACAATAATCCCCTTTCAACCTTCACAATACTGATGACGAGGTGCGATTCCTGAAGACCTCATAATTATATACCCGACTTAACGTGTCTCATTTATCGTCACATGGGCGGCATATACCTCGCAGGTCAAAGCTCAATAATTCTTACACGGATTTGGCAAATTATACACAGTTAATTAATTATTTTATTTCTTTATTTCTTTAGTTAATTATTATTAGTATTACTTTTATTATTATTATTTATTCATTTATTATTATGATCATTATCATTATTTTATACATAAATTGTTGAATAAGCTTAACATGCATGACTCCCTACCAGTACTATAGTAAAGTTTTAATTCACAAGGGAGACTTTAAACACAAGAATTTCCATCACAAGGACTCGTCCCTACATAACTTCCACCGCGGCTCGTAGCCCGATCTAAACATACCAAATCATATCAAAATGCGAGGATCTAGCCCTTAGTTCTGAATCACAAGTAATATGCACACCGCCAATCGAAATATTCCATTTTCTTCTTTCAAATATTTTTCGTTAAACAAAATTACAACACGTAATGATAGACATAGCTATCTCAATAGAATTTCTCAATACTAGCGTTCACACAAGTAGATTTTTGAGTTACGAAGCTCATCCGAGAGTAGAGCATATTAGAAGAATTTTATTAGTTACGCATAACCGTATTAAGTTCAGGAAATCATCACTTTATAATATTTAGAGATTGTTCTTGTAATGACACCATTTAATGTAACGACCTCAGCCTACCATAGAAAATATATCAACAGGCTGGGTCTCCACCTCTAGTAGTCTGACCTCCACCTTCGACATGTAAGTTGAGTTGTAACTGCAATGGGGCACGTAGCCTGAGTATTCTGATGAAATATGACTCTCCCAAGTCTAGGACAATTTCTATCACTAGCCGAAATGAAGTATCAACCTGCCCTGAGTCGTCCAAAATTTTACAATCATATTTGAGTCCTTTAATGAGTCTGGGGACTCGCCCTCTGGATATATGAACCAACGTAGGAGTATGACGGGCTAACTTATCGAACCTGATGGCATATTCTGACACCGTCATATGACCTGATGCAACCGTTCAAACCTTATGCGCCACGCCAAATGGAAAGTTCGAGAAACAAACTCTTTCAAAAGCATTTATGAGAACTGAGTCAAGCAATTGATGTTGCATTGGCTGGTCACCCTCTTCGTAGGCTTGTCACAAACACCAGCGGCCAATTTCTTCTTTTACTATGCCAACTCAACATTGCTGAGCTACCCCTTCTATTCATATACTTTTCATTATTCTTTTGGGGTAACTCTCAATTCTATTGACACACAATGATCACAAAAGTAAAGCTCTACACAGATAATTCTTGGCACGAACCATATAGTCTAGAAGCTCGTCAACCATTGTACTCCCTCTAGAGCACCCCCAAAATCCGCAACCGTGACTTCCACGCTAAGTAGACCTTCTGTAGATTTGAAGTTGTTCGAATAACTCCTTTGGTAATGAGGTATAAGGTTATTAAGGAGACTGAGATACCGCAATTCCCAGCTTTATCTCTTGAAACATCTCCGGCCTTATACATTCTAAGACAAAACCGATATAACATATAACCCCGCAATCTATTCCTTGACGGTGGACTTTTCCACTTGGCACGAAGTCATAGGTCACAATGCATGATAATCTAAAATGTTAAACTTCATGGCTCATATAGATCGACCCCGTTGATTTCAACTATTCCCTTGTTATGCAACACTGGAGTAGCTATAAATCCTTCTGTGATATGGGCTAGTCCAACATGTACCGACTGAGCTAGAACCTCTGCGTCTAGATCCATTTGAGACTGTACAATAGCTGCTGATGTTCAAGCTTTAGACTGAGCTCCACTTATGTCTCTTCCCCTAATCATAGCTGTCATTGGGGCTTCATCTCTTGTCCAGTTGTAGGCGCTTTGCGTGTTATCGAGATTTATGAGAGGACACGAATAAACAAGTTCAACCATCAATGGTAGAATAAATTCGCATGATAAAGTAGAATAGAGTGAAATTGTTCCTGACTTCATAGCCTCTGAGAGATAAGTACAGACTTCTACGTACCGATCCTTTTGAGTCTACCAAGTTTGTTCGTGAATTGTGAGACCTAAGCAACGTAGTGCTCTGATACCAACTTGTCACGACCCAAATTCTCAACCTTAGGGATCGTGATTGCGCCTAACACCACACTTGCTAGGCAAGCCAATGTTAGAGTTCGATTAGCTATTTACCTTTGATTATCCATTTAAATATAATAAACAATTATAAAATAAACTTAAGTTACCGACTTTCAATGAATAATTCCAAACATAAAATAATAAACACTTAAATAAACCGAGCCACAAACTAATTATATAAGTAACTCTAGAACTACCCCAGGGTCTGGTGTCACAATTCACGAACTACTAAAGAATACTACAAATAATGGGCTGAAAGAAATAGTGTAACTGTTCTGAATATAGGAAAACAGGTTTATAAAAATAGGAGAAGACTCTCGGGATCTGCGAACACCGGCAGATATACCTCGTGTCTCCGAATAAATGAAGAGCCGCTCTAAATATAAATATTGCTTGTCGATACCCGGATCTGCACAAAAGAGTGCAGAGTGTAGTATCAGTACAACCGACCCCATGTACTGAGTAAGTGCCGAGCCTAACCTCGACGAAGTAGTGACGAGGCTACGGCGGGGCATTAACAACATATAAACTGTGACAATAATATATACAATAACGCAACGAAACAATTCTACACGAAGAAGAAAAATATAACTGGGACAATAAATATAAAGCAAGAAGGAAATCTAAACAAATAATTAAGTGTTGCAACAACAATGAAATAACTCAGCCTCCTTTTCCAGGCCTCAGCTATAACAACCTCTCAAATGATTTCCTAGTTTCCAAACTTTAACTTTAAATAAAAGTAGTGCCAAAATATTAAAAATAGTAATATAAAATGGTAGTTTTCAAATCTTGATTTTTCTTTGAAAATCATTAAAAATATAATTGTCCTTCCTTATTTCTCCTTGTTGCGGCGTGCAATCCGATCCCACCAGACATATCATATCAATTTATTCACTCGTATCACAATCAATTATCCACCCTTATCACAACCCCCTTATCACCGCCTTTCAAGTCAAAGCCTTTCACAATTTTTATGTCTCGCCAAATTGTAAAATGAACAAGTTTCACTTTAAAATAATAGTAAAAGCAGAGTATGAAATAATAACAATGAAACAATGAGTGTTCCAGCCTTTATTTTATAAACATTAAAACATGCATATTCTCTCTTATCATTGTCTTGTTGCGGCGTCCAACCCGATACCACCTATTCGCAATATCACAATCAATTATCCACCCTTATCACACCAATTTTGTTTATTCATAAAAAACATTCACAGTTCAGGCCAAGCCTTTCACAACACTTTATTTCAACAAATTTCAAACAGAAAACAGTATATCTCGTAAGCTTCAACCAATATCATTTCACAATAAAACCAACCAGAATACATGTAAACACTGTAACGCTATCAACCCAACTCAGTCTTTATGTACCATGATAAAATCAAGAGAACAACCAACACTTTTAATACACCTTCTACAACAATTGGCAACAATCAATTGAAACCAAACAACCACATAAACCTCAAAAATCATAAAACAGTTAAATTGCATTCCTCATCACTTCCTCAATATTATCAAAAATGAAACCAACAGGAACATACATACATATATATAATTCGTAAAAACAATGCCAAACCGCTCAACCGTTTTGTACCACAAGGAATCCAGTTAAAACAACCAATACTCTTTCCAAAATAACCACAACAATATCTAACAATAAAATAACAAGGCCAACATGAAAGGGATCTTGCTTAACAGGAAAATTGGGTGGTACATAGATACTCGTCACCTCACCTATACACCACGCCCATGCATTTCACATAGAAAACAAGTGGGGATTCCTATTCCCTCAAGTCAAAGTTAGACCAAACACTTACCTCAATTTCACAGGCCACTTACTGCTCAATTACAACTTTTCCTTTAGAATATTGCTCTAACTTGCTCGAATCTAATCATAATTAACTCAATATCATTAATTAAGGCTAAAAGAACTAACTTTATTGAAAATTATAATTTTTACTATGTTTTCTAAAAAAAAAAGTGAAAACCCGATCCCGAGCCCGCTTGGTCTAAACTCGGGGTTCGGACCAAATTACGTTTACCCATTCACCCATTCACCCAAATATACAATTAGTTTCTAAATCCGACTTCAATTCGCGGTAAAGATTCGATTTTAAAAAAATTCCCTAATTTTACCTAAACCCTCAAGTTTTACCATGAAAATTCTTAGTTTTTGATTTAAAAGTGATGAAAAACAATGAGTAAAGTTTAGAATTGATTAACTATGACGTGGGGATGATATTTGGTGAAGGAATTAGTTCCTAGGGATGTGGGGTTCGAAAATTTGAAGAAGAAGAAGTCTGTCCGTTTTATATATATTTTTCTAGCCAGTTATTCTTCCTCGTTTCTCGTGCCAAACGATCCTAAATCTCGGGTTTTATGTGTCCAATGGATTCCTTATGAAATTCTAATCAAGTTAGGATTTTGAAACACTCAATTTGACTTTATAATGAAGGAGATATGTAGGTTTTAATATTTGCAAATAGTGCAGATTTTTAATATGCTGTCAGTGGCAATTTTGGAATTAACCTGAAGAATCTGGCAACCTTAGTAAAATGCCCATACAATCCTCATACGATGTCCAAATTCGATGATTCTTTTTGCTACAGGTCCGTAATTACGATACGGATCTTATACTTCATTCAAAATAGAAATCGGAGTTTATTTGTTCAATATAATATCATTTATGCTTGAAGAAACGACGTCGAAGCATAAGAAAGAACGAGCGCAACACAACCCAAACCTATTTGAAACTCACCCGAGCCCTCGGGGCTCTAAAACAAATGTGTAAGCAAGTCTAAAAGCATTATACGGACTTGCTCGTGCGATCAAATCATGAAAATAACATATAAACTATGAATTAAACCTCAGAACTTATTATTTTCCTCAAGAACACTTATAGTTCATAACGTTTCAACCGGATGTCTAAATCACGTCAAACGAACTCCGTTTTTCACCAAATTTCACAGGCAAGGCCTAAATATCATACAAAATCAGTACCGGGCTCCGGAACCAAAATACGAGCCTGATACCAATGATTTCAAATATTAATTCTTTTCTTTATTTCATAAATATTTCAGCAAAATAATTTCTTTCAAAAATTGATTTCTAAGGCTTGGGACCTCGGAATTCATTTCCGGCCATACGCCCGAGTTCCATATTTTACTGCGGACCTCTCGGGATCTTCGGAACACAGATCTGGATTCGTTTACTCAAAATATTGACCAAAGTCAACTATAATCAAATTTTAACTCTAGAAATTACTATTTCTCATATTTTAACATAAAAGCTTTCCGGTTTCATGCCCGGACTACGCACACAAATTGAGGTATTTAAAATTAGTCTTTTTATGGCTAATAATCCTAGAATTGAGTCTAATTTTTAAAATGACCCTTTGGGTCATCACATATGCGAACGCAACCCTAGGCTCGCGATCGCATAGAATACCTGTCCAGCTAATATAAATACCCTTTTAAAAAACGGGCAGACCTTCTTCTTCACCATATTTTTTAGGTTTACAGCCCTAATAGTGATTTTCTTCAAAAATTATCATCCCCAAGTCATAGATAAGTAATTCTAAACTTTGTTCTTTCAATTCCTTACTGTTTTTCATCACTTTTAAAGCAAAAACTAAGAATTTTCATTGTAAAAAACTTGAGGGTTTAGGTAGAATTAGGAAATTTTGTAAAAAATATAATTTTTACATCGAATTAAGGTCGAATTTCAAAACTAATAGTATATTTGGGTTCGTGGGTGAATGGGTAACCGTAATTTGGTCCGAACCCCGAGATTAGACCAAGCGGGCTCAGGGGTCGGGTTTTTACTTTTTTTGAGAAAACTTAGGAAAAGTCATGTTTTTCAATAAAGTTAGTTCCTTTAGCATAGATTGATGATATTGAGTTAATTATGATTAGATTCGAGCAAGTTAGAGGTGAATTCAAGAGGAAACGCAATAATTGAGCAGTGAGTGGCCTACGAAATTGAGGTAAGTGTTTGGCCTAACTTTGACTTGAGGGAATAGGAATCCCCACTTGTTTGCTATGTGAAATGCATGGGTGTGGTGTATAGGTGAGGTGGCGAGTATATATGCACCACCCAAATGGCCTGTTAAACATGATCCCTTCCCCGTTCCCAATCTATTTGATCCGGTCTTAAATGTTTTTTGTGCAGTATCTGTTTATTTGTTTAGAATTTCTTTCTTGCTTTATTATTTATGTTGTCACAGGTTATATTTTTAATACCTCGCCGTAGCCTCGTCACTACTTCGTCGAGGTTAGGCTCGGCACTTACTCAGTACATGGGGTCGGTTGTACTGATACTACAGTCTGCACTCTTTTGTGCAGATCCAGGTACTAGCCAGCAGTAGAGATATTTAGAGCGGCTATTCATTTATTCGGAGACACGAGGTATATCTTCCGGTGTTCGCAGATCCCGAGAGTCTTCTCCTATTTTCATAAACGTTATTTTATTTTATTCAGAACAGTTACACTATTTATTTCATCCCAGTATTTGTAGCATTCTTTAGTAGTTCGTGATTTATGACACCAGACTCTGGGGTAGTCTTAGATTTATTTATATAATTAGTTCGTGGCTCGGTTTATTTATTTTTTTATTATTTTACGGTTGGAATTATTCACTTGAAACCATTAGATTAAGTTTACTTTAAGTTTATTTTATTATGTCTAAATGGATAATCAAGGGAAAATATCTAGTCGAACTCTAACATTGGCTTGCCTAGCAAGTGTGGTATTAAGCACCATCACGATCCCTAAGGTTGGGAATTTGAGTCGTGACAAATCATTACCCACGTGGAAGGGTTTTTGAGTGTTTACACTTACCCTTTCGCGTTGGGTCCCTTCGATACAGTCATCATAGACTTCTGCAAGAAGTATCAAGTGACCCTTGGCCAAATTCACCCCTCCTTTTGGAGGATTATGATACCGCTCTGCTTCTTTGTGAGCAAAATCGACGAGCTTCCTTTCTCCCTCGATCACCTAATAAGATTGTACATCCCTCGATTTTATTGAGGTGGGCTAATAAAACTCCAATGCCGAGCCACCAAGGCACTCATCTCGAGCATAGACAAAGACAAGGATCAGGGTTGGATGGGTCGATTCGTCCGAGTGGGGACCACATACCTGATTTTGGTTGAGAGCATGCAATTTCTAGAGAAATGGGATATGAAACGTAAGTATGAATCTGTTTTTAATTTCTGTTTGTTATTTTTACTTCTTCGTCTTCCCTTATCGGTGTTTTTCTCGATGTAGCCGCTGCCTGGATTTCGGGTGCGAGTTTAGCGTCGACAAGGCAAGTAGTTGATATTTATTATCGAATGATATGGGAGAATAGTCAAAGCATCAGTCTCAGCATCAACAGAAGAAAAGGACTGACCGACCGCCGTTCAAGAGAGATCCCGAAGGCTCGAACTTTTTGCTAGCTTTGAAAGATGGGCCAAAGGAAAGAGGAAGACAAAACAAAGTCGCGGTCAAAGCAAAGAAAAAGATGCCAAAAAAGATTAACTTTAGCTTCTAGCTCGCTTAGCTTAGTGTAGGTTGCTTGCAAGACTTTCGAGTCAGCTAGGAGCCTGGTCTCAACATCAAAACATGTCGAGCGCATTTGGCGCGATTTATCAAAGGGCCGATGGGAGGCCAAGAATCATGATAAGCCTTATTCCCGACTTATCATTTGGTTATCATTTAAACGCGTTTCTGAGCTTACTTAGTTTCTTCTTTTGTAGGTATCAGGAAAAATGTGACGATGAGGCCCCAATCCGATAATGGAGAAGCTTCACTACCCATCTCGAAGCCAAATAAGGAGAGAAATAGGAAAAGAGTGTTGACCTTTGAGGCGCAAGAGCCCAAAAAGAGAGTGGCTCGTAAACCCAAGAAGAACGTTATCCCTCTGTCTGTGGAGTCAGCCCAACTTCTAAGGGAGGAAGAAGAAGTGGATGAATTTGGGTTGATGGCTCGAGCACGAGCCAATACCGAGGCTCAAAAGGCCACTGGACCGGTAGAAGTTGAAAATATTCTACCACGACCTGATAGGGTCCAAGGGGAAGGTTTGGCTGAAGTCCCCGAGCCGACTAAAGCCGAAGGTGCCTCATGTCGGGATGAGAGGGATGCGGATGAGGTGGTGGATGTAGATGTGGAGGCCAGGCTCGAGGCTCCTCGAGACAGGAATCCATGGGGCAATAGAAATCGGAGACTCCCCATCATTTCCTTTATTCATCGGGAAACTCAGGCCGTAAAAACTTCTCACGTAGAAGGAATCCATGGAGATGAGGACCCTTTCCATGGTTATTTTGCTGGGGTCGACAATGTCACTGGTCGGAGCGACTTAGAGGTATCGAGGAAGAGCTCGGGCGAAGATTCTTTGAGTTTCATACTGAACAGCCAGTTCCAGCCCCTAGTGTCGATACTGGGTGCAAACGCACGATTATCATCACGGTCCCAGAGGATGCACGAGGTTTTGGCAACCCCCGTAGGGCGGCTAGTTAATTTTGGAGTTTGGTTGCGGAGGAAGACCAAGCTCTGGTGAGAGCACCTTGTCTTTTAAACGAGGCCCAACAGGCTTTGAACCGGGTATGCCCCTACTCTCTTTGTCAATATAAATTTTCATACGCCTCAGATCATGAAGCTTTCTTTCGATATCGAGGGAAGATGAGCCAATATGAGGCCGAAGTCCGAGGACTTACTGAGGAGAAGGACGTCTTCAAGCTTATCAGCGAGCAAAGGGCCTTTGTGCTGAGCTAGAGGCAGCTCAGAAAGAACAAACTGACCTGGCCGAGCAGGTAAAAAGAATCTTAGAAGTTAATGACACCAATTTGGGCGTGGTGGCTAATAGTTCTATCCCACAGGTCCAACAAAAACTTGATATAATCGGGCAACTTCGTGAGGAAGTGGATGCAGTTAAGGCGGAGACCATAGCATGGAAGATAAACATGGATCGACTTGCCTCAGAAAAAGAGGCTGCCTGAGCTCAACTATCCTTGGCTGAAAGCCAACTACAAGGCATGAAAGAGAAGAACTTGGTGCAAGCCAAGAAAATTGAGGAGTTCAAGTCTCGATTGCGCTCAGCAACTTCCGACCGAGAGAAGCTGGTCACAGAACTTGGAGCGGCCAAATATGAGTTGAAGCGGCCAAGGCTGATGTTGATGCAATTGTGGCCGTCTACAGGACCGACGCTGAAGCCGCTCAGGCTCGAGGAAAGGAGGTTGCTGAAGACACTCAGGTTAAAACACACTTGGTTGTCGAGCATTCCAAATGCCAGTCTCGAAGGGAGACTCTCGAGGAGATCCACGCTCGTGGCTTCGATCTTACTGCCGAGATCGAGAGTGCAAAAGAGCTTGAAGTTGAAGCCAAGGTGTTGGCCTTTCCCGATGTGGATGATTTCGGGAGTATGAGCGGTTCCGAGAGTGGAGAAGACCCCGAGGGTGGAGATGTTTCCCCTGGAGAAGCCTAGGCCCTTAGAATCTGCATCTTTCCTTCATGTTTCATTTTTAGATTTTTGTATAGAACTCCGATCGGGCCATGCTGCCCTTGTTAATATTTTTTTTTGATATATAAAAAAAAAATCTTCCTTTCTGTCTTGTGAAATTTTCTTCCTTTTTGTCTTGTGATTTCTTTTTCTTTTTGCCTTATGAAATTGTATTATAAGGTCCGGAGTTTAGGCAATTCGTCGAACCCGAACTAGCATATCTTTTATGATCGAGTGAGTGCTTTCTCGAACTCGAAGTAATGTAAACCTTAGGTTATATTTTAGCAAGGACGGTCTCTTAAACTCAAAGCAAAAAATAGCCCTTAGGCTTTTGTATTAGGCCAATATGGCCTTTGTAAGAAGAATAATTATGGCTTTCACCCCTTTTTGGCTTGAAAAGTTTTTATCATTTGTATTTGTAAAATTTGTAATGTGTTAGCATGAAAATAAGAAAATTGTTCGAGAGTTCGAACAATTTTGTACTCATTAGAGTTTTCGAGGCTTGATATTATCGAAGCATGTTTATGGTTTGGCCAGGGGTAGCCTTTTTAACCGGTTTATGAAAAAATTCGAAGGCCTATTTTATTACGGAATTCGGACATCTACAAATCGTGCTCATGCGGCCGTAGACTCTTTAATTCGGTATTTTCCTCTTGGGCTCGTTTTCCCGTTTTACTTCAGGCTTACCCGAAGTGTCAGTCCCCGAGTGAGGTGGCCGTGGCTGATAAAAATCGAGGATTTCCTTTAAGGTCTTATGGACTCAAAGTTTTAATAATTCAATCTGGTCTATTTAGACGGCAGTCCCCGAGCGTGGGGGTAGTAATCTGAACTCCAGTTATAATTGGCCCTTAAGCCTGTTTACACAATAGATCGAGAGTATGGAATTGTAAAGTAGAAAACTTTTTTAAGGCATGAGATATCAACAACAAAAAAATACTTCTCTTTATAAATGATTATACATGTGTATATGTTTAGTGACAGGGCTCGAGAAACCTATACGGGCATGGTTCATTTGACCGTTTGGCTCTTACAATATCTTCCTATCGAGACCCTACTGCCATGAAGTATTTTCCTCGCAACAAAGTTGACGTTCGACGGAAATGCCCCCTAGTATTGGAGGTTGATTTTAAAGAAGCCTCGGATATTGTTGAATTGTTCTAAGTTAGCACGATCAATGGTTGCCTCATTAAAAACCTCGTCGGAAAATCCATTTGGGAAAAAAGGTCTAAGGGGAAAAGAGTGCAGCGCGTGCTTTCAGACCTAAAAACTTCATGTTGAATAATCCATCGATGTTTCATATCGAATACCTGCAAGAGTTAGTGTAAAATATAAATGAAAATGGAAGGGTCGTACCTCAGCAATAGTATCGTTTTAGGAGAGGTACATTCCAATTGCTCGGTAATTGTTCGCCGTTCTTGTAGGATCCTTTTTCGATGATTTCGAGGACCTGATATGGTCCTTCCCAGTCAGACCCAGTTTTCCTTCATTCGGATTTTGGGTGTTGAGGGTGACTTTTCTTAGCACCAAGTCTTCGATGTTAAAATGTCGAAGATTGGCTCTTCGTTTGTAGTAACTTTTGATCCGCTGTTTTTGTGCGGCCAATCGAACGAGGGAGGCTTCGCATCTTTTGTCCAACAACTCTAGGATCGTATTCATGGCCTCGTGATTCGATTCTTCTGTTGCATATCAAAACCTGAGGCTAGGTTCTCCGACCTCGACCGGGATAATAACTTCGGCACCATAAACTAACGATAATGGAGTTGATCCCGTACTAGACTTTGACGTTGTGCGGTACGCCCAAAGAACCTCAAGTAGTATTTCTCTCCACTTTCCTTTAGTGTCGGTCAATCTCTTCTTATGATTCTGAATAATGGTTTTGTTGGACTATTCGGCTTGTCCGTTCCCGCTGGGATGATAAGGTGTCGATAAAATCCTTTTGATTTTGTGATCCTCGATAAATTTAGTCACCTTGCTGCCGATGAATTGTTTTCCATTATCACGTACAATCTCGGCAGACATCCCGAATCGACATATAATGTTGTCCCAAATGAAGTTTGTGACTTCTTTTTCTCTGACCTTCTCGAAAATCTATGCTTCAACCCACTTAGAAATATAATCAGCCATAAATAAAATAAATTGAGTCTTACCTGGGGCCGATGGAAGAGGGCCAATGATGTACATTCCCCATTTCATGAACGACCATAGGGATAAGGCTGAGTGGAATGGCTCTCCGGGATGGTGAATTATTGGTGCATACCTTTGACATTTGTCGCACTTTCGAACGAACTTTGAATCTTTCTCCATGTCAATCCAATAATACCCTGCTCTGATTACTTTGTGGACCAACAACTCGACACCAGAATGATTTCCACAATTACCCTCGTGAATTTCCCGTAAGACGTATTCCGTATCTCCCGGTCCCAAACATATTGCCAATGGTCCATCGAACATCCTTCTAAACAGCGTTCCCTCTTCGGACGAAGTGAACCATGCTGCCTTCGTATGTAAAGCTCTCGATTCGTTTGGATCTGATAGAAGTTTCTCGTTCTTTAAGTACTCTATGTACTTGTTTTCCAGTCCCAAGTCAGACTTGTGGAGTTTATTTCGGTGTGGCCTTCTTCGATCACCGATCTCATGAGTTGTACGACATTCCCAAGTTGAGTTCGTCATTTTTGACCGATATTGTTTTTTAATTTCGAAGTCCTGATTGATTGTATAATAATATTACCCGTGGGTGGTTTTAAAATGATACCCAGCCCGAACTCATTCGCGTTCGAAGCACCATCTGTGAAGAGGGTCCACACCACCAAAGATGTACCCGATTTTATTAACAGTTTTCTTTCAACCTCGGGTACGAGGGCTAAATCAGCCACGAAGTCTGCCAAGATTTGAGACTTGATGGAGGTTCGGGGTCGATACTCGATATCATACCCACTAATCTTAACGGCCCATTTGGCCAATCGACTCGAATGCTCGGGTTTGTGAAACATATTGCGAAGAGGAAAGGTCGTTACAACACATATTGGATTACATTGGAAATACAATTTTAGTTTCCTAGAGGCGCTTATTAAAGAAAGCGCTAATTTCTCTAAGTGTGGATATTTAATTTCAGCCTCACCTAGGGTGCGACTAACATAATAAATAGGGAATTGTGTACCTTGTTCTTCTCGGACTAGGACTCCACTTACCGTTATTTTCGAGACTGCCAAGTACAAGTAGAGTTGCTCGTACGCTTTCGGGGTGTGAAGTAGTAGCGGGCTCGATAAGTATCATTTTAGTTCCTCCAAGGCCTGTTGGCGTTCCGGAGTCCATGCAAAGCTACTCTTCTTCTTAAGCAGTGAGAAGAATCGGTGACTCCTACCCGAGGACCTCAATATGAATCTCCCTAGGGCGTCTATGCGCCCCACTAGCCTTTGTACGACCTTGACATTATCTACAACCGTGATATCTTTGATAGATTTGATTTTATCGGGGTTGATCTTGATCCCCCGATTAGATACCATGAAGCCAAGGAACTTTCCCGAGCCAACCCTGAACGCACATTTTTCTGGGTTGAGCTTCATATTGTACTTTCTCAGTATATCAAAAGTCTCCTGCAATTGTTTCAAATGGTTCTCTGCTTGTAGGGACTTAACTAACATGTCATCAATATAAACTTTCATTGATTTTACTATTTGTTCTTCGAAATTTACTAGGCGTTGATAAGTTGCACCAGCATTTTTTAGTCCGAACGACATTACATTATAACAATAGGTGCCTTATTTAGCGATAAACGAGGTCTTTTCCTAATCCTCCGGGTTTATCTGTATTTGGTTGTACACAGAGTAGGCATCGAGAAAACTGAGAATCTCATGACTAGCCGTGGCATCGATCATGCGATTAATATTCAGCAAAGGAAAAGAATCCTTAAGACATGCTTTTTTCAACTCTTTATAATCTACGCACATTCTAAGTTTATTTTCTTTCTTAGGGACTATTACTATGTTCGCTAACCACTCGGGATATTTTACTTCTTGAATGGATCCTATTTTGAGAAGTTTTGTTACCTCGTCTTTGATGAATGCGTGCTTAATCTCAGATTGGGGACTTTTTTCTTGCTTTACCGGACCATACTTCGGGTCCAGTCTTAATCGATAGGTAGTGATTTCTTTTGGGATCCCTGTCAAATCGAGATGGGATCAGGCAAAGCAATACATGTTAGCTTTAAGGAAATTAATAAGTTTATTCCTGATCTCGGGGGTTAGCCCCGTGCCCAGGTATACCTTTCGTTCGGGCTGATGGTCGGTCAACGTGACTTGTTCCAGCTCTTCGCCCGATGACTTAGTGGCGTCGGTGTGATCGGGAATTATGAAGGATCGGGGGATCCAGTAGTCGTCATCCTCGTTGATCCCTTGCTTCTGCAATTAGGTCGAGTCAGGTGTTTGTGGTTGCTATTTGGCCTCCTACTCCCTTCAACTCCGATTCCTTTGCTGATGAGAGTGCCGATACTGGTATCACTTCATCGAGTGCAAACATCTCCTTGGCGGTGAGTTTCTCCCCATATACCGTTTTGATTCCCTTCGATGTCGGGAACTTCAGAACTTAGTGAAGGGTCGAGGGTACTGCCCTCATGTTATGGATCCAAAGCCTTCCGAGTAGGGCGTTGTACCTTATGTCACCTTCTATCACATGGAACTTTGTTTCTTGGATGGTCCCGGCCACGTTCACTGGCAAAGTAATTTAACCTTTGGTAGTTTCGCTTTCCATGTTGAAGACGTTAAGCACTCGGGTTGCAGGCACAATTAGATCTTGTAGGCCGAGCTGTTTTACGATCCTCGATCGAATAATGTTGGCCGAGCTACCTAGATCAATCAAAACACGTTTAAATTGAATTTTATCCATAAGAACAGATATTACCAATGCATCAATGTGGGTTTGTGAGATTCCCTCTGCATCCTCCTTATTGAAATACAATGTTCCTTGCAGTGCATAGTATCGAGTCCACTTTTCTCTCGTGATCGACACCTTGGAGCGTTTGAATACGGGCCCCTAAGGAATATCGACCCCTCCAACAATCATGTGGATCACATGTGGTGTCTCTTCTTGTTCATTTTATATTTTTGAATCGCTATTTTTGAAGTGGTTTTTAGCCCGATCGCTAAGAATTCTTGAAGATGCCCTTCGTTGAACAAATGGGCTACCTCCTCCCTCAACTGTCTGCAGTCTTCTGTTCTATCCCATGAGTTCCATGATATTTGCACATTTGATTGGGATTTCTCTGGGCCGGATCAGTCTGTAAGGGTCGGGGCCACCTGGTGGCTTTGATCCACCCGATAGCCGATACAATAGCTGATGAATCAACGTTGAAGTTGTATTCCGATAGTTGTGGTGCTTCTGTGGGATTGACATTTCTGTCGAAACCACTCTTACTCATGAGCCCTCGAGAGCTCTATCCTCAATCATTTCTTCGATTACTTCGAACGGGTTGCATCCAGGGTCGATGTTTCTCCGATCTCCACTTTATGTTTGATATCGATCTCTGTTCGATCGTGGTTCTCTGTCGATATCCCTTTGAATTCTACTCACGGGCCCGTTGGGATAAACGATCCTGGAGGGAGTTCCCAACTGATCATCCTCGACCCTGATTTTTGACTGGTAACGATTGTGCACATCATCCAAGGTTACAACTAGGTACTCGATCAAATTATGTTTTAGTTTTCGTGTGGCCACCAAACTTCGTATGTTTAGACCTTGATTAAAATCCTGGACGGCCCAATCATCTGCGACTGGGGGTAGGTCTATATGTTCCATCTGGAACCGAGATACGAACTCCTTAAGCATCTCGTTGTCTTTCTGCTTCACTTTGAAGAGGTTCGACTTCCTAGTCTTGACCTTTATGGCTCCGGCGTGTGCTTTGACGAAGGAGTTTGCGAGCATGGCAAAGGAATCAATGGAGTTGGGTGGAAAATTATGGTACCATATCATCGCCCCCTTAGATAAAGTTTCTCCGAACTTCTTCAACAAAACAGACTCAATGTCATCATCCTCTAAATCGTTCCCCTTTATTGCGCACGTGTAAGAAGTGACATGCTTATTGGGGTCGGTAGTTGAATTTCTAGCATGCGGATTTTCTTTGGGATAGTCTTAGGAGCTACGCCCAGGGGGAAAGGTTTTTGTACGAACTTCTTTGAATCCAAACCCTTCAGAATCGGTAGTTCCCCGAGAATTTGATCAACTCGGGAGTTAAACGTTCCTACTTTTTTATCATTTGCTTCAATATTTTTCTCCCTTGACTCAATTCGCCTTTTGAGCTCCTCGAGCATTTTCATAATGGCGGGGTCAGTCCCCGATTCATTCATGTTTGACCTCTCCGGTATTGGTTTGACCCCGTGAATAACTTTCGGTGAAGGCTCGGGTTCGGCCCTACTCGGTGAGTGGTTCTGATTTTGGAGTTGCGCTATGGCAGCTTGTTGAGCCTGCAACATTTCAATTATTAATCGAAGGCTGACTTTTCCGTCTTCGCTGCCCTGTGTATTCTGACCGACTGATCGAACATCTTTTCGGATGCTATTTTCAGGGTCGACGCCCAGATTCGCATCCAGGGTGACATGGGAACTAACGTCGATGGGGTCTACAACCGACACTCCCTTGAGGCCAGCCTAAGGTACTTTGATCCCTGAGGCGGCTATATTGTCATTTTCCCCATGAAAACCAAGGCCATTGTTGGTGTGAGTGGGTACTGTTTTAGAGTTCGACATGCTGATCTTTAAATAAAAAACACATACGAGAACAAGCGTAAAGCAGTGTATGTTATAAGAATTAGTACCAGCAATCACTATTATCCTTATCCCCACGATGGGCACTAAACTGTTTCCCCTTAAAATTGGATAAAAATTAAATTTATATGTGGTTTTAAGGATATGTGTTTTCACTTGGCACAAATTGACGAATATGAGAATTAACGCTAGAAATTGACTATGAAATCAAGCAAACTAATGAAAAATGCGGCTTGCCCCTCGAGCTTGATCGCCCTCGAACCAAATGAATGTATACTTTAAAAAGATGAACTGAGCAGCAGAATAAGAGAGAAAATGTATTGTATTGCTTGTTTTGCGTGTATGTGATGATTACAAATGATCAGAACCCCATTTATATAGTAGTGTGATGACCCTAGGGGTCATCTTGTGTTTTAGGACTTTATTCCATGCTCGTTAGCTTCAAAAGCCTCATTTTATTTCTACTCGATTTGTGTGCGCACTTCGGGCGCATTTTCGGAAAGCCTTTATGTGAAAATTTGAGGAAAGAATAATTTTAGCCTTTAAAAATTAATTTTAGTTGTCTTTCGTCAATATTTTGAGTAAACGGACCCGAACCCATGTTCCGACGGTCCCGGTGGGTCGGTGATAAAATATGGGACCTGGGCGTATGCCCGGAATCAAATTCCGAGGTCCCAAGCCCGAGAAATGAATTTTTAAAAAAATTGTAAGACTAAAAATCTAAGGAATTAAAGAAATTGATTAATGTTTGATTTCGTTAGTATCGGGCCCGTATTTTGGTTCTGGAGCCCGATGCAGGTTAAATATGATATTTAAGTCATGTCTTTGAAATTTTGTGAAAATAGAGTTTATTTGACGTGATTCAGACCTTGGGTTGAGAAAATAGAAGTTTTAAACTATCTTGAAAATTTCATGCAATTTGGTGCTAAATTCGTAGTTCTAGGTGTTATTTTAGCGATTTGATCGCACGAGCAAGTTCGTATGACGTTGTAAGACTTGTGTGCATGTTTGGTTTGGATCCCCGAGGGCTCGGGTGAGTTTTGGATAGGCTACGGAGAGATTTGGACATAAGAAAATTTCTTGGTGTGTTCAGGTCTGCAGATCTCGCAAATGCGAGCTCTGTCTCGCAAATGCGAGGCTCGCATTTGCGAAGAGTATTCGCATTTTCGAGCATGGGAGGAGAACTAGGTACTTCGCAATTGCGAAGGAAAATGCCGCATTTGCGGAAGTCCATTATTCACATTTGAGACTGGGACTTTGCATTTGCGAAGGCAGCAGAAATGCGAAGGATTCTCATTTGTGATACCTTTCTCGCATTTGCAAGCTTCGCAAATGCGACATCTGCAGCTAATAACTTTGGACTTAGACGAGATTTTGCATTCATTCTCCCATTTTTTAAAATCTAAACTTCAAGAGGCGATTTTCCAAAGGTTATTTCTTCCCCAAATCATAGGTAAATGATTCTTAACTCATTTCTTTCAATCTTTTATATCTTTTTACAAGATTTCATCCTAGAATCTAGGGATTTTCATGGTGGGGGATTTTTAGGTAGAACTTAGAAATTTCAAAATTTTGGGATTTAGACCTCAAATTGAGGTCGAATTCCAAAACCAATTGTATATCCGGGCTGGGGATGAATGGGTGATCGGATTTTGGTCCGAAATTCGGGTTTAGACCAAGCGGGTCCGGGGTCGGTTTTTGACTTTTTGGAAAAAATGTTGGGAAACTTATAATTATGCATGGGAATTGGTTTCTTTAGCGATAATTGATGTTATTAAATTGATATTGACTAGATACGAGTGGTTCAGAGGTGGAAAATAGAGGAAAAGCGATAATTGAGCGTTGAGTTGGCCGTCGGATTGAGGTAAGTGTTTGGTCTAACTTCGACTTGAGGGATTAGGAATCCCCAACTTGCATTGCTATGTGCAATTTCATGTGTGTGGCATATAGGTGAGGTGATGTGTACCTATGTGCCGCCAAACTATATGTTTAGCCTGTTCCTTTCCCCGTTCGTAATATATATTATTTTCCTGCCTTAACTGCTACATGCTTATTGGTGCTTCCATGTTTAATTGCTTCTTATTAGATGTTGTTTTCTTTATTGAAGGTATTAATTTTTCCGTAGTTCATGGTATCACATTATTAGTTTAAGTTGGTTTAACGGTGTTTCATGGTACATTTGTATTGGGCTCGTTGTGTAGCATTAATTGATGAAGCTTCATAATTGTCTAGATTTCCGTTTGCATTGGTTTGAGGCATAAATGTTGGGGAGGGTTTTGAGCTAAATTGTGAAATACTTGCTCTTATTGTGTGACTGGTGATTGTCTGGTGGGATCAGGTTGCGCATCGCAACCAGGAGTTATAAGGGTGTAAAGGTGGGATCAGGTTGCACGACGCAACAGTAGGGATAAAAGTGATATATATTGAGGAGTAATAAGGGTGGACTGGTGGGATCGGGTTACACGCTGCAACAGGAGTAATAAGGGTGAATATTCATGCTATTACTGATTATATGGTGGGATCGGGATGCGCGTCGTATCATTTTTGTTGTTTATGTATTCTGCTTCTACTGTGATTTTATTCTATAACATTGAAACTCTCTTAAGGAATGGTTATAGCTGAGTATTGGCAAGATAACTGGGTTCCGTTTTTATTTACTGGAAGTTATTGTTCCATTTCATTTCGTACTTACTTTTTGCTTTATTATAAACTGTATGCAGGTTATATCTTAAATGCCCCGATGTAGCCTTGTCGCTACCTGTCAAGGTTAGGCTCGGCACTTACCAGTACATGGGGTCGGTTGTATTGATACTGCACTCTACACTTTCTGTGCAGATTTTGCAGCTGATTGTGGCTGATCGAGAGGTCGGTTGTAGGCATTCGTCTAGGAGCTCCAAGGTAGTCCTGCAGGCGTCCGCAGGCACTGGCGTCCCCTCCTATGTTCCACATTTCTGTTTTATTTTCTTTCGAGACAGATGTACTTTTCTTTCATACCAATACTTGTATATATTCATAGAATGTTTGTGGGTTGTGACACCAGTTTCTGGGTGGTAACAGTTTCGTATATGTTAATAGTATAAGGTTAATCAGTTAGTTATGTACTTCCACTTTTATTTCCATTGATTAAGTTTTGTTAAATTTTAATTATAAAAGAAAAAGTAAAGGAAAAGGTGAATAGAACTTTAATGTTGGCTTGCCTAGCGAGTGTGATGTTAGGCGCCATCACGGCCCTGAAGGTGGGAAAATTGGGTCGTGACAAGTTGATATCAGAGCACTAGGTTGCTTAGGTCTCACAATTCACGAACAAGCTTAGTTGAGTCTGGTGGATCGGTACGGAGACGTTTGTACTTATCACCCAGAGGCTATAAAGTTAGTAACAAGTTCACTCTTATTCAACTCTGTCGTGCGACTCTTTTTATCCCAATACTGACTGAACTCTTCTATTCTTATTCTCTCGTAGATTGCGAGGGAACGTACCTCTTCTTCCGCTGATCAGCAGCCGGTCCCTCCAGTAGCAGATCCTACGAGGGGCAGAGGTCGAGACCATGCCAGAGGCCGAGGCAGGGGCAGGGCTTAGCCTAGTGCCCGAGCAGCAGCTCCAGCTGCGGAACCTCGGGTGGAGTTCGATGAGAGGGATTCAGCTCAGACCATTCCGGCAGGACCAACTCAGGTCCCAAAGGGGTTCATTGCTACCCCAGTGCTTCAGGATGCCTTGGTTCGATTAGTGGGCCTTATGGAGAGTGTAGCCCATACTGTCGCATTCCCCATGGAACCAGCCGTATCTCTTGCTGGAGGAGGAGCCCAAACTCCTGCCACCCACAGTTCGGAGCAGATGGCTCCCTAGTTTCAAACTCCAACAACCCATCCAGTTGGGATAGTTCAGCCGGTTACTGCAGCACCGCCCATTGATGGGGCATCTATGCCCTTTAATTCTTTGAGAAGATTGTATAGGTTTATCAAGCTTTTCCTAGTTCATTTCAGCGGTGCCACTTCAGAGGACCCCCAGGAGTACCTTGATAGCTGCCATGAGGTTCTTTGAAACATGGTATTTTGGAGACCAATGGGGACCACTTCACTGCTTTTCAGATGACTAGTTCCGCCAAGAAATGGTGGAGGGATTATTTATTGACTAGACCAGCTGGGTCGCCTGCCGTCACTTGGGACCAGTTCTCACATTTCATTTTGGAGAAGTTTCTGCCTATCACTACGAGAGAGGAGCGTCGCCGTTAGTTCGAGCGTCTTCAGCAGGGCAGCATGATGGTCACCCAGTATGAGACTCGTTTTGTGGATTTGGCTCTACATGCTTTTCTTTTGCTTCCCACAAAGAGAGAGAGAGAGAGAGAGAGAGAGAGAGGGGAGGTTTATTGAGGGTCTTGCTCAGCCTATTAGATTGCAGATGGCTAAGGATACTGGGAGCGAGATTTCTATCTAGGATGCGGCCAATGTGGCTAGGCGAGTAGAGATGGTTCTTGGACAGGGAGGTCAGGGGTCATAGAAGAGGCCTCGTCATTCCAGCGTGTTCAGTGGCGCCTCAACTGGAGGCAGGGGTGGTTTTTGTATAGGCCATCCTCTTAGGCCATTCCATTCAACGCTCCAGGCATCCCATGGTGCCCTAGGTTGTCGTGGTTCTTATGTACCTCTTTCCGGGAAGCCAGCTCATGGTGCACCACCAGCTCCTATCAGAGCACCTCTTCTTCAGAGTTATTATCGGGGTAAGTCAGCTCGTCAGGGTCAGTCTCAGTTTTCACAGCCTAAGTATCAGGATGGGTGTTTTGAGTGTGGTGATTATGGGCATATTCAGAGGACATGTCCGAGATTTTTGGGTGTTTAGCCTCAGTACCAGAGTTTTCGTGCCATGGTTTCGGCACCAGCTGCCGCGCCGCCTGCCCAGCCATCCAGAGGTAGAGGCTAGGTAGCCATAGGTAGGGGCCAAATTGTTAGAGGTGGAGGCCCGCCAGTCAGAGGTCATCCTAGAGACATGGTTCAGGGTGGTGGGGCCCAGCCCCAATGTTATGCTTTTCCAGCCAGACTTGAGGCTGAGTCCTCCGATACTGTTATCACATGTACTGTTTCAGTTTGCAGTAGAGATGCTTCAGTTCTGTTTGATCTAAGGTCTACTTACTCCTATGTGTCATCTTATTTTGCTTCGTATTTGGTTGTGCCCCGTGATTCCTTGAGTACCCCTGTATATGTGTCTACACCTGTGGGGTAGGATATTGTGGTAGATCGTGTCTATCGCTCGTGTGTGGTTGTGATTGGGGGTCTTGAGACTAGTGTAGGCCTTTTTCTTCTTGATATGGTTGATTTCGATGTTATATTGGGCATGGATTGGCTATCACCTTACCATGCTATCTTGGATTGTCATGCCAAGACAGTGACCTTAGACTTGCCAAGGTTGCCTCGATTGACCCCTGGTCATTCTTCTAGTCGGGTTATTTCTTATATAAAGGCTCGGAGTATGGTCGAGAAGGGGTGTTTGGCCTATTTGGCTTATGTTCGTGATTCTAGTGCTGAGGTTCCTTCTATGGATTCTATGCCTGTTGTTCTTGAGTTTCCTGAGGTATTTCCTGCAGACCTGTCGGGGATGCCACCCGACAGGGATATTATTTTATTATTGACTTGGCTCTGAACACTCAACCCATTTCTATTCTACCATACCGGATGGCCCCGCCAGAGTTGAAAGAGTTGAAGGAACAATTACAGGATTTGCTTGATAAGGGCTTTATTAGACCTAGTGTCTCGCCCTTGGGTGCACCGATTTTGTTTGTAAAGAATAAGGATGGATCAATGAGAATGTGTATAGATTATCGGCAATTAAACAAAGTCACCATCAAGAACAAGTATCCGTTGCCGAGGATTGATGATTTTTTTGATCAGCTTCAGGGTGCCAAGGTGTTTTCGAAGATTGACTTGAGATCTGGCTACCATCAATTGAGGATTAGGGCATCTAATGTCCCTAAGACAGCTTTTCGGATGCGGTATGGGCACTATGAGTTTCTAGTGATGTCCTTTGGATAGACCAACGCCCCTGCAACATTTATGGATTTGATGAACCGAGTGTTAAAGTCTTATCTGGATTCCTTTGTGATTATGTTTATTGATGACATCTTGATATACTCCCGTAGTTGGGAGGAGCATGGGCAGCACCTCAGGATAGTGCTCCAGACTTTGAGGGACAGCTAGTTGTATGCTAAATTTTTGAAGTGCGAGTTTTGGTTGGATTCAGTCGCTTTCTTGGGTCACGTCGTATCAGAAGTGGGTATTCAGGTAGATCCTAAGAAGATTGAGGCAGGCAAGAACTGGCTTAGACCCACTTCAACTACGAAGATCAGGAGCTTCTTGGGTTTGGCGGGTTATTACCGTTGGTTTGTGGAGGGGTTCTCGTCCATAGCAACCCCGATGACCAGTTTGACCCAGAAGGGTGCCCAGTTCAGATGGTCGGACGAGTGTGAGGCAAGCTTTCAGAAGCTGAGGATAGCTTTGACTATGGCACCGGTATTGGTACTACCTTCAGGTTCAGGATCTTACACGATATATTGTGATGCCTCTCGTGTTGGGCTCAGAGCAGTATTGATGCACGAGGGCAGGGTGATTGCATATACGTATCGGAAGTTGAAGATTCATGAGAAGAATTACCCTATTCATGACTTAGAGTTGGCAGTCATCGTTCACGCGTTGAAGATTTGGAGGCACTATCTTTATGGCGTGTTGTGTGAGGTTTTCACGGATCATCGCAACATTCAGTATTTTTTTCAAGCAAAAGGATCTCAATTTGAGACAGAGGAGATGGTTAGAGCTATAGAAAGACTATGATGCGAATAAATTATATCATCCGGGGAAGGCCAATATGGTGGCCGATGCATTTAGTAAGAAGGCAATGACTACGGCAGCCTTTCTTTCATTCCAGTCGGTGAGAGGCCGCTAGCTTCAGATATTCAGACTTTGGCCAACCAGTTTGTGAGGTTGGATATTTGAGAGCCCAGCCGTGTTCCATCATGTACATTCGCTCGGTCTTCCTTATTTGAGCGTATCAGAGATCGACAGTATGATGACCCGCACTGGATGGTCCTTAGGGATACAGTTCGGCACGGTGGTGCCAAGCAGGTTACAGTTGGAGTTGACGGTGTTTTGAGGATGCATGGTCGAGTATGTGTGCCTAATGTTGATGGGCTTCATGAGTTGATCCTTGAAGAGGCCCACAATTCTCGGTATTCTATTCACCCGGACGCCGCCAAGATATACTAGGACCTTCGGCAACATTATTGGTGGAGGAGAATGAAAAAGGATATAGTTTCCTATGTAACTCGTTGCCTGAATTGTCAGCGGGTGAAGTATGAGCACCAGAGACCAGGTGGTTTGCTTCAGTAGATAGAGATTCCTGAGTGGAAGTGGGAGCGTATCACTATGGACTTTGTTGTTGGATTCCCACGCACTCAGAGGAAGTTCAACGTCATTTGGGTTATTGTAGACAAGCTGACTAAGTCAGCACATTTCATTCCTATGGCAGTTTCTTATTCCTTGGAGCGGTTAGCAGAGATTTATATTCGGGAGATCGTCCGTCTTCATAGTGAGCCAATGTCTATCATTTCTGATCGAGGTACGTAGTTTACCTCGCATTTTTGGAGGGCAGTACATCGTGAGTTGGGTACGCGGATCGAGTTGAGCACACCATTTCATCCTCAAACAGACGGACAGTATGGGCGTACTACTTAGATCTTGGAGGACATGCTCTGCGCCTGTGTTATTGACTTTGGAGGTTCTTGGGATCAGTTCTTGCCGTTAGCGGAGTTTGCCTACAACAACAGCTACGAGTCGAGCATTCAGATGGCTCCCTGTGAGGCATTATATGGTAGACGGTGCAGACCGCCAGTTGGGTGGTTTGAGCCAGGGGAGGCTTGGTTGTTTGGCACAGATTTGGTACAGGAGGCCTTGGACAAGGTCAAGATTATTCAGGATCGGCTTTGTACAGCTCAGTCCAGGAAGAGGAGTTATGCCGGCCGTAGAGTTCGTGATGTTGTATTCATGGTCGGGGAGAGAGTATTGCTTCGGGTATCGCCCATGAAGGGTGTCATGACGTTCGGAAAGAAGAGCAAGTTGAGCCCTAGGTATATCGGGCCATTTGGGATTCTTGAGAGAGTGGGGGATGTGGATTATAGACTTGCGTTGCCTCCAGGGTTATCATCATATCATCCAGTATTTCATGGGTCCATGGTCCGACAGTATCATGGTGACCCTTCCCACGTATTAGATTTCAGCTCTGTCCACTTTGACAAGGATTTGACTTATGAGGAGGAGCCGCTAACCATTCTAGAACGACAGGTTCGTCAGCTGAGGTCGAAGAGTTATCCTTCAGTTCAAGTGCAGCGGAGAGGTCAGTCGGTTGAGGCAACTACTTGGGAGTCCGAGTCGGACATGGAGAGTAGATACTCCCACTTGTTCGCCAGTTCAAGTACTTTTCCATGTCCATTCGAGGACGAACGTTTGTTTAGAGGTGGAGATTGTGATGACCTAAGGAGTCATCTTGTATTTTAGGACTTTATTACACGCTCTTTAGCTTCAAAAACCTCATTTTATTTCTCCTCAATTTGCGTGCGGAGTCGGGGCGCATTTCTGGAAAGCCTTTATGTGGAAATTTGAGGAAAGAATAATTTTAGCCTTTGAAAATTGATTTTAGTTGACTTTGGTCAAAGTTTTGAGTAAACGGACTCGTACCATATTCCGACGGTCCCGGTGGATCCGTAATAAAATATGGGACCTGGGCGTATGCCCGGAATCAAATTCTGAGGTCCCAAGCCCGAGAAATAAATTTTTGATGAAAATTGTAAGACTAAAAATCTATGGAATTAAAGAAATTGATTAATGTTTGATCTCGTTGGTATCGGGCATATATTTTGGTTCCGGAGCCCGGTACAAGTTTAATATGATATCTAAGTCATGTCTGTGAAATTTGGTGAAAAGCGGAGTTTATTTGACGTGATTCTGACCTTGGGTTAAGAAAATTGAAGTTTTGAAACTATCTTGAAATTTTCATGTAATTTGGTGCTAAATTCGTAATTCTAGATGTTATTTTGGTGATTTGATAGCACGAGAAAATTCGTATGATATTTTAAGACTTGTGTGCATGTTTGGTTTGGAGCCCTGAGGGCTCGGGTGAGTTTTGGATAGGCTAAGTAGAGATTTGGACTTAAGAAAATTTGCTAGTGTGTTCAGGTCTGCAGATCACTCAAATGCGAGCCTCATATTTGCGAAGAGTATTCGCATTTGCGAGCATGGGAGCAGGACTTGGTACTTCACAATTGCGAAGGAAAATGCCGCATTGGCGGAAGTCCATTGTTCGCATTTGCGAAGGCAGCAGAAACGTGAATGGTTCGCATTTGCGATACCTTTCTCGCAAGTGCGAAGCTCAGGTCACAAATGTGACATCTGCAGCTGATAACTTTGGACTTAGACAGGAATTTGCATTCATTCTCCCATTTTTCAAAACCTAAACTTCAAGAGGCAATTTTCCAAAGGCTATTTCTTCCCCAAATATAGGTAAATGATTCTTAACTCATTTCTTTCAATCTTTTACATCTTTACAAGATTTCATCCTAAAATCTAGGGTTTTTCATGGTGGGGGATTTTTGGGTAGAACTTAGAAATTTTAAGATTTGGGGATTTAGACCTCAAATTGAGGTCGAATTCCAAAACCAATTGTATATCCGGGCTGGGGGGTGAATGGGTAATCGGATTTTGGTCCGAACTTCGGGTTTTGACCAAGCGGGTTCGGGGTCGGTTTTTTACTTTTTGGAAAAAAAATGTTGGGAAACTTATAATTATGCATGGGAATTGGTTTCTTTAGCGATAATTGATGTTATTAAGTTGATATTGACTAGATACGAGTGGTTCAGAGGTGGAAAATAGAGGAAAAGCGATAATTGAGCGTTGAGTTGGCTGTCGGATTGAGGTAAGTGTTTGGTCTAACTTCGACTTGAGGGATTAGGAATCCCCAACTTGCATTGCTATGTGCAATTTCATGTGTGTGGCGTATATTTGAGGTGACGATTACCTATGCGCCTCCAAACTATCTATTTAGCCTATTCCCTTCCCCGTTCCTAATATATATTATTTTCCTGCCTTAACTGCTACATGCTTATTGGTGCTTCCATGTTTAATTGCTTCTTATTAGATGTTGTTTTCTTTATTGAAGGTATTAATTGTTCTGTAGTTCATGGTATTACATTATTAGTTTAAGTTGGTTTAACGGTGTTTCGTGATATATTTTGGTTGGGCTCGCTGTGTAGCGTTAATTTATGAAGCTTGACAATTGTCTAGATTTCCGTTTGCATTGGTTTGAGGCATAAATGTTGTGGAAGGTTTTGAGCTAAATTGTGAAATACTTGTTCTTATTGTGTGACTGGTGATTGTCTGGTGGGATCGGGTTGCGCTCAGCAACAAGGAGTAATAAGGGTGGACAGGTGGGATCGGGTTGCACGCCGCAACAGTAGGGATAAGAGTGATATATATTGAGGGGTAATAAGGGTAGACTGGTGGGATCGGATTGCACGCCGCAACACGAGTAATAAGGATGAATGTTCATGTTATTACTGATTATGGTGGGATCGGGATGCGCGTCGCATCATTTTTGTTGTTTATGTACTCTGCTTCTACTGTGATTTTATTCTATAGCATTGAAACTCTCTTAAGGAATGGTTATAGCTGAGTACTGGCAAGATAACTGGGTACCGTATTTATTTATTCGAAGTTACTGTTCCATTTTATTCCGCTCTTCCTTTTTGCTTTATTTGAAATTGTATGCAGGATATATTATATAGCTTCGTCACTACCTCGTCGAGGTTAGGCTCGACACTTACCAGTACATGGCGTCAGTTGTACTGATACTGCACTCTGCACTTTCTATGCCGATTTTTGAGCTGATTGTGGCTGATCAAGAGGTCGGTTGCAAGTATTCGTTCAGGAGCCCCAAGGTAGTCCTGCAGGTGTCCGCAAGACCTGGCGTCCCCTCCTATGTTCTACATTTCTGTTTTATTTTCTTTCAAGAAAGATGTACTTTTCTTTCAAACCACTACTTGTAGATATCATTGTGACACCAATTTCTGGGTGGTAACAGTTTCGATTTTATTAATAGTATATGGGTAATAGGTTAGTTATGTACTTCCGCTTTTATTTCCGTTGATTTAGTTTTGTTAAATTTTAATTATAAAAGAAAAAGTAAAGGAAAAAGGTGAATAGAACTCTAACGTTGGCTTGCCTAGCGAGTGTGATGTTAGGCGCCATCACAGTCCCGACGGTGGGAAAACCAGGTCGTGACAAGTAGTGAAATTCTACTTATGGTACAATTTTAAATATAGAAGGAAATCTCATGATTGGTTAAATAACCGTTCTTGATTTGATACTTGCCGAGATTTCCGCCACGATCCTTGCTCGATCATGGATATCTTGGCTTACCGTTAGTAGGCTTTTTTCGGTCTCGCTCGATGGCTATCCTGTTTGGTCTCGATCCTGGCTGGTCTCATCTCAATTGGTCCTTCGAATCCCGAGCTTGGTACCACATCTTCATGTCTCGGTCTGATATAATACGGGACCGATCCTCGGCCTACCATCTTAGTCTCGATTAGTCATACAAAATTAAATGAGCTCGGTTTTGACCGTATACAATATCTCAATTATCGTCCGTGGATTGACGGAATCCCTCCACTCTTAAATACAAATTCCAAGTTCGACGCCTGAAAAGGGAAAATTTCACAGTCGGAGTGCTTCCCAATTATTACTTAACCTGTATAGTTTTACATATAAAACATCAAATATTCAAAATGACTGGTTTCTGTGAAAAGATATGGTCCTATTTGACCTTTGTGTGATCGTTCTGAGTCGAAAAATATTCACTCGCTGATATTTATATTGCATTAAATAATATATTAACATAAAAAGTTATAACTTAAATGAGAATATGTATATTACTTAACCATAGTTAAGTGATGAAGTAAAGTGTACATGCAAGACATTGTCTGGTATTTATTAGTTTAGTACTGTAAACATTAAGTGCGAATAAATTGGTCAAAATATAGGAATAATTTATTTTTACCAACAGGAGGACTTTGCATTACTCTTATTGTTGAGTTGCTGGAGACAACATAATGGTCAAAAGATCATAGTTCAAACCGCAGTGTCAGATTGCGTAACTTAAGAAAGAAATGTGGTTTTTAGGTAATAAACACAAAGTTAAAAGACTTTTACAAAATCAAAAAAAGAAGTGACTTTAGATTAATAAACACAAAATTGAATAACCATACATAAAATTTACTCGCTAATTTTATGGTTATCCTTCTCCCTTTTTCTGTTTTCCAAACTTATTTTATTTTACCTTTTCGCTGCTATCATTTAAGAGCAATTTTTAGAAATGACTATTGTTTAGTAGTATTAACTTTCTATAGTTGTCCTTTACTTAATTACTTTCTATACATATGTTTTCACTTGTTATAGAGTGTATGCGATGTATTCAACCAACAATTATTCATGAATACAGTAGCAAAATTCGGCGAAAAACAAGGAGCCAACTAAATATAGACTGTATTCATATGTATTCGCGAGCTGTATTCGTGAATGCAGTAAAGAAAATCTGCGAAAAAAGGTCTTCCGCTGTTTAAAAACGGTAAGTGAATCAATTAACGCAATAGACTCTTAATAGAACTCAAAAAACTCAATTACAACAGGCATAGTTTGTATTTTCAGTTATAGAAAAGATTCTCAGCCGAAAAACACCCCAAAAATAGAGCAATCTTCAGAGATTCAATCCATCCTTTCTTTTTTTTAGTGGTATCTTTACTAAAATATTTTTTAGTTGTATCTTTACAAATAGATTTATATATTAAAATTATATAATTACATTAAATACAGTTAAATACATACAATACATTGAATACATGGGGCATAACAGGTCATCTATAGTGCAAAACGTATGAATACATACTGCAGATACATTTGAATAAATATATACATCTGAAGGCATAAATTATATTATTTAAAAAAATACATTGAATACATATTGCTGAATATATACTGCTGGACAAAACAGTGAAACAAAGTGAATTTGAAATTATTTAATTAACTTGAATACCGTTAAATACAGTGAATATATTGAAAAAGTAGAAAAAAACTAAAGACATACAATGAAATACATGGAATACATCGAGATACATTGAATACAATGAGATTAAAGTATCTTTTCCCTTAACCCTTAAATCCGTATGTAACTTGAATACAGTTAAATACAGTAAATATATTGAAAAAGTAAAAAAAGCTAAAGACAGTGAATACACTAAAATACATGAAATATACCGAGATACATTGTATACAATAAAAATAAAGTATATTTCTCTTAACCCCTGAATCATCATCCATAAGTTTCTTTCTCATAAGAGAAAGAACAGAAAGTAAGAAAGAAAAAAATATTACCCAGCGTATTTAATGGCTAAAAAGTAGGAAGTAACCATAAATAAATATTTTACTATAAAACCTAATAGGTAGCTATAAAAAATAATATTTTAAAAGAATATTTATTTATAATAAATACGATGTAAAGCTTTACTATAGGAGATAAAATTTCCATCATATAAAACTTCAGAAGCCTTGCAAACCCACACCAATGATACAAGGCTGTTGGTGATAATAAAGGGGAAAATTATATTAAATGCCCACACAATCCAAAATAATTACCCGTAATTACCCATATGAAAGTTTGTTACAAAAAATACCTACTCGGCCAAAATATTTTACCCAGCTTACCTATTTCTTTCTGCCTTTTGATTTGTTTCTCAACGCTAACTTAATCTAGTGAAAAAACATTCCATTTCCCCTTTGAAAGAAAAAATCCCAAAGCTTTCTCTTTTAATAGACTATGAAATTCAATTGACTCTATTATTTTTCATGTAATCTCATCACTTTTCTGTCAAAATCTCATGCTTGCTCGTATTTTGCACTTCGTGTTTTTTGTTGGAATTAATTTAGTACAGATTTCTTTTATGTCTTTTTCCAAAATTTCAAATTTATGATTCTTCAAAATGAGTTAATTAAATTAAGTGACAACTGATATTATTTCAGTTTAATAATTGAATTAAACTTTTTAAACTTTTGCGTACAAATGTATACCATGTTGGTATATCTATATACTATACTGGTATCATATGTTAGGTTGAACCTTTTTTGGTTGTATTAGCTATATTTAATTGGTACACTATTTGATTTTTATTTATTAATAGTGGAATAGTACAATATCTTGAATATTTTAAATTTTCCTTTATGCATATGTATTATGTAATCATTTTAATTTTTTCTTTATGTGTTTGTTTTATTTAATAGAATTATAATACAATATTTTGAAATATATTATTATATTAATATGCAATGCATTAGTTTTTTATTTTTCTCATTATGCATGTGTATGTAATAGTTGTATAGTTATATATAGTTGCCTAGAATTAATTAAATGAATTGTATACCCTATTGGTATAATTATATGTCGTACTAGTATCATATGGTAGTTGGAATAATTTTGGTTGTTTTGGCTACATTTTTAAGTGAATTCTATTCTGAAATGATCCATATGAATGAGTTCAAAATGTCAGATCTAATTTTTTATAGTGTTTCACTATTGAAATTCGTTAGTTGTTGGTCTTTGATGTGTAGATTGTACCTTTGATGCTGGTTTTTGGAGATTTATTGTACAAAAATTTAAATCCACCATTGAAGGGCCTTGAAGCTTGAAACTCATAATTTGGTCTGTTTGAGTTTTAATTGTTTTGATCTGATCCTGCATGTGTTTGTTTGGAAAGTTGATTGGAGGTTGTAGCTAAAGTTTTAGTCAGTTTGGTAGATAGTTTATAGTAGATTTTATAAATTTGGGTTGAAATATAGTTGAACCAGAGAAGAAGACGAATTTTGTATTGTATACCCAAATAGTATACAAATATACCATTTTGGTATACAATTCATTCCAACTATATACTATATTAGTATAATTATATACTATATTGGTATCATATGCTAATTGAATCATTTTTTGGTTGTATTAACTGCATTTAATTGGTACAATATTTTATTTTCTCTTAATAATAGTAATATAGTACAATATCTTGAAGTACTTTATTATATTAATAAGTGGTACACTATTTTTTTTATTTTTCTCTTTATGCATGTGTGTTACGTAATAGTAGTATAGCCATATAGTTGCCGGGAATTAACCAGCAAAACTGTATACCATGTTGGTATAGTTATATGCCATATTGGTATCATATGGTAGTTTGAACATTGTTTTGGTTGTTTTAACTGCATTTTAAATGAATTCTATTATGAAATTATTTATATGAACATGATTTGCAGTGATGGAATTCTTGTGTGCCGATGGACATTAAATTATGTGTATTATATAATAGTTTTATAGTTATACGCAATTGTTGGAACGATCCCATACAACTATATACCCTTGTTAGTATACAGAATTAGCAAGTTGTTTTGCGAATATTTAGCTTGCAATACGAGCATATAATTTTCTCATACTTTTATTGCGTCCTTTAATGCTTTGGTACAGTATTATAGTCGCAGATAGTTGTAGCAATATTCTAGAGAAATCATATGCTCTGTTGGTATACATATATACTATATTGGTATCACATGGTACTAGAAGTCTTTTTTGCAACTTATACTTTTATTGTATTTTTTAATATTTTATTATCATTTTTATTCTAACTAGTATATATGGAGATTTGGTTGCTGTAGATTATATTTTCTTGCTCTATAACTGGTTGTATTAATGCTAATGGTAGAGTGTCACTGATATTTTGTAGGGAATGAGATCAAATTTTGCATAGCAATCACGTGTTGATTCTTAGAATCTGATTATGTAATTTATGATGCTCAGCAGTAGTCAGTGTGATATTCAGTGAATCAAATCAAGTGACAACTGATATTATTTCAGTTTAATAATTGAATTTAAAAAATGAGAAACAAAAAAAAAAAAAAGGTATATTATACTAGTTATATTAAAAAAAGGTGAATTAATATTTATTATATCAATTATATCTTCTTATTGTATAAAAAAGAATAATAAAAATAATGAAAACAATAAATGAAATTGGATAATGAAGAGAAAAAGAATATAAAAAAAGAAGTAAATGAAATTAGAAAAGGAAAAAAGAAAAAATTAAGAAGAAAACAAGAAAAAAGAAAAGGAGAAAAGAAATAAAAAAAAAGGAAAAAGAAAAAGAAAAAGAAACATAGAAATAAAAAAAAGAATTAGAGAAAAAAAAGAAATTTCCCCACAAAAATTACTATGGGTAGGAAATGTAATTAGTTTGATGGGTAGGAAAATAAATGAGTAGACAAGGATAAATAGTTTTGTTTTTGTGGGTAAGTGTGTCATTCTCCCATAATAAAGTGGACTCTGACTTGTGAGCCCAAATAACTGCACCATCCTAATATACAGTCCATAAACATAAATTGGTTATGGGCCATTTTATATAAAGTTTAATCGATCAAATCAACCTGACGTTACATAGATATATTTTTAAATATTGATTAAATTAAACTTTTTACTAGAAAATAATTTAAAAATGTTTATTAAACTTTCTAATAATTTTTATATTTTACCATAATATTTTTAGTTCGATTTATAATTTTTGAATGTTCCACTAGATCTTATGGTCCATATAAGTATGTTTTGAAAATCTACATAGTGTAATTCCCAAAAATAATAGATGATAATATATATATAATATTTTTGGTCGGCCGACCAAATATGTAACTTGCGCTATTTTTTGGTTTGACCATATAAGTGTTCAGCTGAGCCCAAAACTACACAATTAAGACTAATCTAACAAAAAAAATATATATTCAATTGGATAAATGCTCCTTTTTTCCTCGATCTTCCTTCCCTATATAACTCATTTCATTATTTTAGCTCACTCATTATAGAAATCTGGAAGCTTTTCTTTAATGACTATGGAAATGAATGATTATTGAGCTATAATTATTGTATTTTAAGAGCATAAAAGAAATATTTGAAGCACTAGTGACATATTTTGTACGATAGAAATTATACCAAAAAAAACTCGAAAAGAGCGAACCAAGCCAAAATAAAACAGAAACATTGAGACCGAAAAAGCTGATTTTTCTTTTGTTTGATTTGATTTATAGATTTAAAAATTTGATATGGTTAGTTTTATTGGTAAATGAAAAATCGAACCAACTCAATCTATGTATACCCAATCATGATCAATGTACAAGTGGATTCTAGTTTATATACAAAGTGTTAATTGGGACTAAAAGTTCTCCGTAGGCATTATAGTCAACATTAGCGGTATACTGCTGAAGCATTTGTTGGGTTTTTAAAGCATTAATATAGCTTAAAAGAGGGTGAATGGGAAATAGAGGAAAAAATAAAATATTTGAGTAATATTTGAGTTTTCCTGCTTGACAAAGGGACATTGTCCCATATTGGAAGAGGAAGAGGTTTTGATGGGTATATAAGCAATTGCTCTTCTTCTAGCTCTTAAAGAGTTGAGAAGAAGGCAAGCAATGCGTCGTCGTCGTCGCTCGCTCGGCTCGGCTTCAGCTTCGGGCTTCGGCTTCGGTCAAATGATTGATTGATTGATTACTTTTTTGGACCAAATTTATTTGTTAATAGTAAATATTAATAAAAATGTTATTAAATATCTGTTTTAATAACAAAATATTAATATTAAATCCAACCGTTTTCCGTTATTTCGTTTTCTCTTTTTGTAACGGAAAATTAACCGCCCTCTTCAATTGCCGATTTATTGTTGCGTAAATAGCCATTTATGTTATGGCATTTATGCTATGGCCGGTTTGCATAAACAATCATTCTGAAGAGTTGCACCTCTTCACTTTTCAGCCCAACATTGGCTATAAATACCAGTCCATTCTCTCAGATTTTTCATACGATTTCTGAGTTTTCCTCCTTTCTTCTACATACTTTTAACATCAAAGAAAGCAACAATAAGTGTGATTTGCTACCGAACTTTGTGTTCGCTGAAACACTAGGGTTTGAAGTACCACTACACCAGTGTGTAATTCCTTCTATCCTTGGAGAAAATAATCCATAACCTTGGGGGTACTATGAGGGGATTAAATTTCTTAAGGAAACACTGTGAATTCAGTGGACTCGGATTAACTTTTGTTTCGTTTACATTTTCTGTTTATATGTTATTTTATCTTTTCCAGAATTAGTCTACAAATACAGATTCTAACAAGCTTAAGGAATTTAATTTTTATTTTCCGTATTTGTATTATATTCACTGTTCTGGAAATTAAAGCCTTCGTGGCGATTTTCTACTCCATTGGAGAATAAAATCTACGTGATTTTCTACTCCATAAGTTTAAACGTTTATTAAACGTTAGTTTGTGTTATTCTTTTACAGAAATGACGAATGACAACAGAAACCAAGTTGTTCCGATGGTGACTGCCAATGCATCGACAAGCCGAACGCCGGCATTGGCACCGACGAAAAAACCCGAAAAAGTTTCCGGGATTGATTTCAAGCGGTGTCAGCAGAAGATGTTCTTCTACCTGACTACTTTAAGTCTGCAGAAGTTCATTAAGGAAGAAGTTCACGTTCTTCCCGGTGAAACTCCAGAGAATGAACGCTTTCTCGTGATTGAGGCGTGGAAGCATTCTGATTTTCTTTGCAAGAATTATATTCTAAACGGACTGGAGGATGATCTGTATAACGTCTACAATGGCGTGGAGACGTCAAAAGAACTGTGGATTGCGCTTGAAAGGAAATACAAAGCTGAGCATGGCGGTTTGAAGAAATTCATTGCCGCTAAATTTTTGGACTACAAAATGGTAGATAGCAAGTCTGTTATTACCCAAGTCCAGGAATTGCAAGTGATTATTCACGATCTCCTTGCTGAAGATATAAGTAGAATTAATACTAATGTTGGTAGTATTAATTTTATTATGTTTACTAACAGACTTTTCATTAAAGGTCTTGTTATCAATGAAGCATTCCAAGTAGCAACGATGATTGAGAAGTTTCCTCCTTTGTGGAAGGACTTCAAAAGCTACTTAAAACTCAAATGCAATGAAATGTCGCTTGAAGATCTCATTGTTCGGTTGAGAATCAAAGAGGACAACAAAGCTGCTAAAAAGAGAGGCCATAGAAACTCAACAATAATGGGGGAAAACATTGTTGAGGATACTCCTCAAAACAAGAGAAAGAGGAAGTAGGCTTCTGGAACGAAAAGCAACCCAATCAAGAAGCGGTTCAACAGAAATTGCTACAACTGTGGGAAAGATGGACACAAATCTACAGATTTTCGTGCTCCAAAGAAAGACAAGAAGAAGGGTCAAGCAAACATGGTTGAAAAGAACAAATATTATGATGACTTATGTGCTATGCTTTTCGAATGCAACCTGGTGGACAATCGTAAGGAGTGGTGGATTGATTCTGGAGCCACTCGCCATATTTGTGCTGTTAGAGAAGCTTTTGCTATATATTCTCTTCTTGTACCCTAAGAGACGCTTTCTATGGGAAATGCTGCAACGGCTAAAATTGAAGGATATGGGAAGATATTTCTCAAAATGACTTTTGGAAAGGTGGTGGCTTTGAACAACGTCCTTCATGTTCCCGAGATTAGGAAGAACTTAGTTTCTGTTGGACTTCTTGTTAAGAACAGTTTTATGTGTTTATTTGTATCCGATAAGGTTGTAATAGGTAAGAACGAAATGTTTGTAGGAAAAGGTTACCTCACTGAGGGCCTTTTCAAGCTGAATGTAATAGTTGTTGAGAATAGTAATAAAATTTCAGCTTCGTCTTAGTTACTTGAGTCAAATAAATTATGGCATATACGTTTGGTTCATGTCAATTATAAAACATTAAGAAAAATGATTAACTTGGAAGTATTTCCTAAGTTTGAATGCGACAAATCAAAATGTCAACTATGTGTGGAATCTAAGTATGTTAAACATCCTTATAAGTCAGTTGAAAGGAATTCAAACCCTTTAGATTTAATTCACACAGATATTTGCGACATGAAGTCAATACCATCTCGCGGAGGAAAGTAGTATTTCATAACTTTTATTGACGATAGTACTCGATATTGCTATGTTTACTTACTTAAAATTAAAGATGAAGCAATAGACGCATTCAAGCAATACAAAAATGAAGTTGAAACGCAACTTAACAAGAAAAACAAAATGATAAGAAGTGATAGGGGTGGTGAATATGAATCTCATTTTGAAGAAACATGTTTAGAATATGGAATTATTCATCAAACAACGGCTCCCTACACGCCTCAATCCAATGGATTGCGAAAAGAAATAATCGTTCATTAAAAGAGATGATGAACGCATTGTTGATAAGTTCTGGTTTGCCACAAAACTTGTGGGGGAAAGCCGTTCTTACGGCTAACCGAATACTAAATCGAGTACCCCATAGCAAATCACATTTCATTCCATATGAAAAATGGAAAGGAAAGAAGCCCAATTTGAATTATTTTAAAGTGTGGGGATGTTTGGCAAAAGTGTAAGTTCCTAAACTCAAAAGGGTAAAAATAGGACTGAAAACCGTTGATTGTGTTTTCATAGGATATGATACCAATAGTAAAGCATATCGATTTTTGGTTCATAAATTAGAAAATTCCAACATTCATAATAATACAGTTATAAAATCAGATAATGCTGAGTTCTTTGAAAATATATATCCGTATAAAAAGGAATGTGGGTCGATTGGTGAAGGATCTAGACGCCCTCGGGAAGAAACAAAAGAAAGTACATTTAATCAGGAGGATCCAAGACGTAGTAAACGTCAAAGAATGTCTACTTCATTTGGACCAGATTTTGTGACTTTCTTATTGGAGAATGAGCCTCGAACATTTAAAGAAGCTATGTCTTCTTCGGAATCATTGTTTTGGAAAGAGGCAGTCAATAGTGAAANTCTATGTCTTCTTCGGAATAGTATTTTTGGAAAGAGTCAGTCAATAGTGAAAAAGAATCCATATTGAACAACCATACATGGGAATTGGTTGATCTTCCTCCTGGAAATAAACCGTTGGGTTCTAAATGGATCTTTAAGAGGAAAATGAAAGATGATGGCACTATTGACAAGTTTAAGGCAAGACTTGTGGTCAAAGGATATNCGTAACGACTCGGCCGGTCGTTCCGTGATATTAGCCCTGTTTTCCCCATTTCTGCTTTGTTTTGTGTTGTTTAGCTCATTTATGTTGTGTTTGGTCGGTTGGCTCGGGTTCGGAGTGGTTGTGGAGAGAAATGAGACACTTAGTCTCTTAAGTTTGTTTAATAATTGGAAAAGTCAACCGGAAGTTGACTTATAAGTAAATGATCTCAGAATGTGGATTTTATGGTTCGGATAGCTTCGTTAGGTGATTTGGGACTTATGAGTGTTTTCAGAATATTGTTCAGAGGTCCGGAGTAAAATTAGGTTTGAATTGGCGAAATTGGATTTTTGGCGATTTCCGGTCGGTAGTGGAAAATTAGCTAACGGGGTCGGAATAGAATTCCGGAAGTCGGATCAGGTTCGTAGTGTCATTTGGGATGTGTGTGCAAGTTTTCGGGCCATTCAGACGTGGTTTGGGTGGTTTCGGCATCGTTGGCGAATTTCAGAAGTTTAGAAATCCTTAGGCTTGAGTTATGGATTATTTTGGTGTTTTGACGTTATTTTGAGTGTTTCGAGGGTTCGACTAAGTTCGGATGTTGGCATATGAATTAAATGTACTATTGGTTGAGGTATCGAGGGCCTCGAGTGTGTTTCGGGTGGTTAACGGACCAATTCTTGGACTTAAAGGTTGGCAGATTTTCTGGTGTGAATGCTTCTGGTTTCCTTCTACGCGATCGCATGAGAGTGTTCGCGATCGCGTAGGCTTAGCGGGAAGATGCATTGCTTTGTTCTATGCAATCGCATAAGGTTGGTCGCGATCGCGTGAGAGAGTGGCATTGGTGCTTCACGAATGCGTGGTCAAGGCCGCGTTCGCGTAAAAGGGAGGGAGCGGGTGAAGGCTGAGGCGATTTCTCTACGCGATCGCATGAGGAAGGTTGCGATCGTGTGGAGTTGTGTGGCATTGAATCGCGATCGCGTAAAGATAATTATGGGGCAGTGTCATTTGTGCTTCGCGATCGCGTGGGAATTTCCACGATCGCGATGAAGAAAATACCCGGGCAGAATGTTTAAGTTAAAAAATGAGGGTTTAAGCTCATAACACCAAAATTCATTAGAGAGCTCGGGAGAAGGCGAATTTTGAGGGGATTTTCAGTAGAGTGATTGAGGTAAGTGTTCTTCACTCATATTTGGTTTAATTCCATGATAATGCCGTGATATTTATCATTTAATTTGGGAATTTGGAGTGAAAGTTGGGAGAAAATGGAAGAAAATTGGAGATATTCTTTTGGGGATTTGAATGGACATTTGGTGTCAGATTTTGATGAATTTGATATGGTAGACTCGTGAGTGAATAAGGATTCTAGTTTTGCAATTTTTATCGAATTCCGAGATGTGGGCCCGGGGGACGAGTTTGGCTAACTTCGGGATTTTTGATTAAATTTGATAATTTTCGCGTGGGTTTTGTTCTTTTATCATATATTGATGATATGGTACTTATTTTTGGTTAGATTCAGAGCAATTGTAGGCCGAGTCAAGAGGCAAAGGCATCGCGAGTTAGGATTTTGGCCTGTTTGAGGTAAGTAATGATTGTAAATCTTGTCCTGAGGGTATGAAACCCCGGACTTCGCATTGTATCATTATTTTGGAGTGGCGTACATTCTAGATGACGAGTGTGTGACGTACATTGTTGGGGGATTGTGACTTGGTCCGTCCTGTAGAAACTAATAAGTTGCGTATTTGATTACAAATCATATGATATTTTATGTTTTAGGGATTATTACTATGTTTTGGGCTGAATGCCGATTTGGGCCTCGTGCAAGTGTTTGGACCCTTAGGGGCTTTTTACTACTATTTCCTTACTGTGTTGATTTAAAATTTACACTCAGTCATGCTATGTTTAATTGATTTCAAAACTTAGTCTCATCTACAATATTTGATGCATAAAATGATATTTTGGGTCAAGTACCCCGTTTTGCTGATAGTTCGAGTGGTTGAGAGGTTTCTGACAGAGTGAGGCCGAGGGCGTATGTTGTTAGGATATTATGGGATCGGGCTGCGTGTTGCAGCATGTTACACTATCTTATGATATGAGAGAGGCCGAGAGCCTGAGTGATTATGCCACAAGATGACTTGTTATAGCGCTTGGGCTGAGGGAGCCCCTCCGGAGTCTGTACACACCCAGTGAGCGCAGGTACCTACTTAGTGCGAGTGTCGAGTGACGAGTGATTGGGAGGCATGAGTGACTGTGAGGTCGCCCGAGGGGATGATTCCGAGTTATTTTGTGGTATCCTGAGTGACTGATTCTGAGTGATGTTTTTCCCAAGGGGCAAGAAAATCAACAATAAGAAACCATAAATGCAACGAAATAATCAACAGTAATAATATCGTCCCAGCGAGGGACACAACTATAACCAACCTCACTCAAGTGTATAACTTAACAAATATTCCTCAACCGAACAACTACTCAACAGTATTCACAAATTAAGAATTTCCCTCAAATGAATACTACCAAATTGATGTTAAATCCATAACACAATAAACCTCACTGAAAATCACATAATTAATCATATTCGACTCACGGGCATACTTGACCACAACATATAGGTACTCGTCACCTCACCTATACATTGGACATGGAATAAACACGTAGCAAATAAGACTCAACACCTATTACCTCAAGCTAAGGTTAGGCCAAACACTTACCAAGATGCCACGAACACAATTCAAGCCTCAACTACCTCTTTACCTCTTGATTCCACCACCAACTCACTCGTAAATAGCCACAAGTTACTTAATTATATCAATAAATGATAAATGAATCAATTCTAATGCATGGAAATGAATTTTCTAAAGTTTTCCCCAAAAAGTCAAAATTGACCCCAGGCCCGCTCGGTCCAAACCTGAAATTCGGACCAAAACCCGATTACCCATTCACCCCCGAGCCCGGATATATAAATGGTTTTGGAATACGACCTCAATTTGAGGTCTAAATACCCAAATTTCAATTCTTAGGTTTTATCCAAAATTCCCAATTCCACCATGAAAACCCTAGATTCTAAGATGAAATCTTGTAAAAAGAAGTTAAGGAGTAAAGAAAATGAGTTAGAGATCACTTATTAATGTTTTGGAGAAGAAAGTGTGGAAAATCGCCTCTTATGTTTTAAGGGTTTTGAACAATGAAAAATAACTGAAATCCCGTTTAAATATACCCCCTCAGGGCCCACCGCGGACCGCACAAAATGGGAGTGCGGCCGCGAAGGCCTTTCTGCAGACCACACCAAACGACCGCGGCCGCGGAGGCCCTTCCGCGGACCGCACAAAGACGATCGCGGACTGCACTAGCGGGTTCAGAGATCTGCACTTCTCTGAACCTGCAACAACCCTGTTTTAAGCCTAAAAACATCCCGGGACCTACCCAAAACTCACCCGAGCCCTCGGAACTCCAAACCAAATATGCACACCACCTCGAAAACATCCTACAGACTTATTCGTGTGATCAAATCACCAAAATAACATCATAACATCGAATTAAACCTTAAAATCAATAAAATTTCTTAAAACTTCTTTAAACATCAATTTTTGCATTTTAGGTCCGAATCACGCCAAATGGATTCCGTTTCTTACCAAACTTTACAGACAACACATATAAATCATATAGAACCTGTACCGGGCTCGGGAACCATAATACGGGTCCGATACCACAGGTTTCACATAACATTTCACTTTCAAAACCTTCATATTTTTCAGAAAACAGTTTCTTTTAAAAATTCATTTCTCGGACTTGGGACCTCAAAATTCGATCCGGGCATACGCCCAAGTCCCATATTTTCCTACGGACCCTCCGGGACCGTCAAATCACGGGTCCGGGTCCGTTTACCAAAAATGTTGACCAAAGTCAACTATATCAAAATTTCCAACACAAAATTGCCATTTAATCAGTTTGTTTTCACATAACGGCTTCCCGACTACACGCCTGGGCTGGGCACGCAAATCGAGGTGGGATAGTAGGAGGCTTTCATGGCCTCAGAACACAGATTTAGCTAAAAATACCTAGGATAACCTTTTGGGTCATCACAATCTCCACCTCTAAAGCAAACGTTCGTCCTCGAACGGACATAGAAAGGTACCTAAATCGGGGAAAAGATGGGTATTTCAGCTCTGCATATCAGATTCGGACTCCCAGATAGCTGCCTTAACAAGCTGATCTCTCCATTGAGCATGAACCGAAGGATAACTCTTCGATCTCAACTGACGAACCTGCCGACCTAATATGGCTACCGGCTCCTTCTCATATGTCAAATCCTTGTCCAACTGGACACTGCTGAAATCAAGTACATGAGAGGGATCGGCAATATACTTCCGAAGCATAGATACATGAAACCCGGATGCACGACTGATAAACTCGGTGGTAAAGCAAGTCTGTAGGCCACCTCTCCTACCTTATCAAGAATCTAACATGGACCAATATACCTAGGGCTCAACTTTCCCTTCTTCCCGAACCTCATCAATCCCTTCATGGGCGACACCCGAAGCAATACCCGGTCTCCAACCATGAATGCCAAATCACGAACTCTGCGGTCTGCATAACTCTTCTGCCTGAGCTGAGTTGTATGAAGCCTATGCTGAATGATATTCACCTTATCCAAGGCATCCTGGACTAACTCTGAACCCAACAACCTAGCCTCTCCCGGCTCAAACCACCCAACCGGTGACCGACACCGCCTACCATACAATGCCTCAAAAGGAGCCATCTGAATGCTCGACTGATAGTAGTTGTTGTAGGCAAACTCAGCTAAAGGCAAAAACTGGTCCCATGAACCTCCAAAGTCAATGACACATGCCCGCAACATATCCTCCAAGATCTGAATAGTATGCTCGGACTGTCCGTCCGTCTGAGGATGAAACATTGTGCTCAACTCAACTCGTGTACCCAACTCACGCTGAAATACTTTCCAAAAATGGGAGGTAAACTGAGTACCTCGGTTAGAAATAATGGACACGGGCACACCATGCAAGCAAAAAATCTCTCTGATGTATATCTTTGCCAACTTCTCTGAAGAATACGACATTGATACAGGAATGAAGTGTGCTGACTTGGTCAGCCTATCCACAATGATCCACACGGCATCAAACATCCTCTGAGTCCGTGGGAGCCCAACTACGAAATCCATGGTAATACGCTCCCACTTCCACTCGGGAATCTCAATCTTCTGCATCAAACCACCGAGTCTCTGGTGCTCGTACTTAACCTACTGACAGTTTAAGCACCGAGCTACATATGCCACAATATCTTTCTTCATCATCCGCCACCAATAATGTTGCCACAAATCCTGGTACATTTTTGCGGTGACCGGATGAATGGAATACCGAGAACTATGGGCCTTCTGCAATATCAACTCACGAATACCATCAGCATCAGGCACACAAATACGGCCCTACATCCTCAAGACTCCATCATCATCAACCGTAACCTTCTTGGCACCTCCGTGCCGAACTATATCCCTAAGGACACATAAATGACGATCATCATATTGCTGGTTCCAAATGCGGTCAATCAATGAAGAACGGGCCGCAGTATAAGCCAAAATACTGTCAATCTTTGAAACATCCAATCTCATGAACAGATTGGCTAAAGCGTGAACATCTAAAGCAAGCGGTCGCTCCCGGACCGGTATATAAGCAAGACTACCCATACTGGCTGACTTCCGGCTCAAAGCATCGGCCACCACATTGGCCTTCCCCGGATGATATAAGATGGTAATGTCGTAGTCTTTCAACAGCTCTAACCATCTTCTCTGCCTCATATTCAACTCTTTCTACTTGAACAAATATTGCAAACTCTTATGATCCGTGAACACCTCACAAGACACTCCGTACATATAATGCCTCCAAATCTTCAGCGCATGGACAATGGCTGCTAACTCTAAGTCATGAACTGGATAGTTCATCTCATGAACCTTCAGCTGATGTGAAACATAAGCTATAACCTTGCCATCCTGCATCAACACTGCACCAAGTCCAACCCATGAAGCATCACAATACACGGTATATGGCCCTAAACCTGTGGGCAAAACTAACACCGGTACCGTGGTCAGGGTTGTCTTGAGCTTCTGAAAGCTCGCCTCACACTCATCTGACCACCTGAACTGGGCACCCTTCTGAGTCAACCTGGTCATCGGGGCTGCGATAGATGAAAAGCCCTCCACAAAGTGGCGATAAAAACCTGCTAATCCTAAGAAACTCTGAATCTCTATAGCTGAGGTGGGTCTAGGCCAATCTCTGACTGCTGAAATCTTCTTGGGATCCACCTGAATACCCTCTGCCGACACCACATGACCCAAAAATGCAACCAAACTCAACCAGAACTCACACTTCAAAATTTTGGCATACAACTAACTGTCCTTCAGGGTCTGGAGGACGACTCGAAGGTGCTTCTCATGATCCTCCCGGCTACGGGAGTAAATCAAAATATCATCAATGAAGACTATAACAAACGAATCCAAATAGGGTCTGAACACTCGGTTCATCAAATCCATAAAAGCAACTGGGGCATTTGTCAACCCAAATGACATCACCAATAACTCATAATGCCCATATCGAGTGCAAAAGGCTGCCTTAGGGACATCAGACACCCTAATCCTCAACTGACGGTAGCCAGATCTCAAGTCAATCATGGAAAACCCTGTGGCACCCTGAAGCTGGTCGAATAAATCATCAATCATCGGCAAGGAATACTTATTCTTAATAGTAACCTTGTTCAATTGCGCACCCCAAGGAGAAACACTAGGCCTAATAAAGCCATTGGCTAGCAAATCCTGTAACTGATCCTTCAACTCTTTAACTCCGGCGGGGCCATACGATATAGCGGGGTAGAAATGGGCTGAGTGCCCCGGAGCCAAATCAATGCAAAAGTCAATATCCCTGTTGGGTGGCATACCTGGAAGGTCAGCAGGGAATACCTTTAGAAACTCACGTACAACGAGCACATACTCCATAGAAGGAACCTCGGCACTAGAATCACGAACATAGGCCAAATAGGCCAAAAATCCCTTCTCGACCATGTGCCGAGCCTTCATATATGAAATAACTCTACCGGAAGAATGACTAGGAGCCTCCCTCCACTCCAATCGGGGTACTCCCAGTAAGGTCAAGGTCACAGTCTTGGCATAACAATATAGAATAACATGATAGTGGGATAACCAATCCATCCCCAAAATGACATCAAAATCAACCATATCGAGAAGCAAGAGATCTACACGGGTCTCAAGACCACCAATAACCACTAAGCATGAATGGTAGACTCGATCTACCACAATAGAATCGCCCACCAGTGTAGATACATATACAGGAGTACTCAGGGAATCACGAGGCATAATCAGATAAGGAGCAAAATATGAGGAAACGTAAGAAAAGGTAGACCCCGGATCAAACAAAACCGAAGCATCTCTGCTGCAAACTGAAACCATACCTGTAATGACTGCATCAGAGGCCTTAGCCTCAGGCCTGGCGGGAATAACATAGCATCGGGGCTGGGCCCCAACAATCTGAACATCCCTGGGTCGACCTACTGCGGCCTGACCTCTACCCCTCATAGCCTGTCCTCCACCTCTAACTGTATGTCCTCCACCTCTGGCACCACGACCTCCACCCCTAGCTGACTGAGGGGGTGGGGGTGCATCTGGTGTGGGAATCATAGCACGGGAACCCTGATGCTGGGAACCACTAGAAGCTCGGGGGAAAAACCTGGAAATGTGCCCTGGAATACCACAAGTGAAACAAGATCTCGATTGCTGAGACTGATGGCCCTGAAACTGTCCCTATCGACCAGAATAACCACCCTGGAAGCTTTGAAGCGGCGTCGCACTGATAGGAGCTGATGGTACACTGCGGGATACCTGAAGTGCCAACTGGAATGGTCTAGGAGGATGCCCTCTGCCAAAAGAATCTCTACCTCCAGATGAGGCACCACTGAATTGACCAAAATGACGAGGCCTCTTGTCAGACCCCTAACCACTGCCCTGTGATAAGACCATCTCCATCCACCTGGCCACATTGGGCACCTCCTGAATGAAATATTAGTACCTGTCTCTCTGTCTATCTGGAGTCTAATAGGCTTTGCTAGCCACTCAATAAACCTCATCACCCTCTCTCGATCTGTGGGGAGTATCATGATAGCATGTCGGGCCAAAGTGATGAACCTGGTCTCATACTGTGTAACTATCATAGAGCCCCTGCTGGAGACAATCAAACTGCCTTTGAAGATCCTCTCTCTGGGTAACTGGTAGAAACTTCTCCAAGAACAACTCAGAGAAATGAGCCCAAGACTACGACGAAGATCCAACTGGCCTGGTCAAGAAAATATCCCTCCACCAAGTCTTGGCGGTACCATAAAGACAGAATGTAGAAAAATTTACCCCATTGGTCTCCACAATCCCCATGTTCCGAAGAACCTCAGAGCAACTGTCTAAGAAATCCTGGGGGTCCTCTGATGGTGCACCAGTGAAAGTAGTCGGAAATAACTTGGTGAACCGATCCAATCTCCACAACGCATCGGCAGACGTAGCTGCTCCCTCAATTGCCTGTGCCACAATACCCGGATGAGCTACTCCAGCTGTCTGAGGTGCTGGAGTCTGGAACTGCGAAGCTAACTGCTGTGGTGTGCGGGTAGCAGGAGTCTGGGCCCCTCCCCCAGCCCGAGAGACGGCTGGTGCAGTAGGAAGTAAATCGGTCTGAGCCACGCTCTCCATAAGGCCCACTAAACGGACTAGAGCGCCCTGAAGAACCGGGGTGGCAATGAACCCCTCTAGGACCTGAGCTGGTCTAACCGGAACCATCTGAGCAGGAACCTCACCGGCAAAATCTACCTGTAGGTCCTTTACTGGGGTTGCTGCTCTCGGCGGAGCCCTGCCCCTGCCTCGACCTCTAGCATGGCCTCGTCCTCGTCCTCGTCCTCGGCTCCTCGTAGGAACTGCAACTGGAGGATCGGGCTGCTGATCGATATATGAGGAAGCACGCGTTCTCGCCATCTGCGAGAGAATTGAATGGAAGTTCAATTAGCATTTAGAATTCAAATCGCACGACAGATAAGAAGAGATGTGAAGTTATTCCGCGAAGAAGAGACGTGAAGTTATTCCTAACTTTGCAGCCTCTGGGGGATAAGTACAGACGTATCCGTACCGATCGCTATGACTCTACCAAGTTTGTTCGTGAATTGTGAGACCTAAGTAACCTAGAGCTCTGATACCAACTTGTCACGACCCGAAATCCTACCGTCGGGACCGTGATGGCATCTAACGTTGAACCCGCTAGACAAGCCAATGTTACCTATTATTCTAACTTGTTCCTTTATTATTTAGCATTTAACAGTGATACACAAGAACTATAAGAAATCAAAGTGTGGAAGAAATGAAATCTAACAACTTAAGTAAATAATATTACAACATCCCTTAGTAACAACTCCCAAAATCTGGTGTCATAGTTTCACGGACTGTCTAATATTGCTACAAATAAAGGTCTGAATAAACAAAGTGCTACTATCTCGAAAATACATAAAGACAGGAAAAGAAGAGAGATGGGAGGTGACGCCAAGGCCTGCGGACGCCTGCAGGACTACCTCAGTGTCGCCTGGTGGACTGAAGGAAAGCCTCCTCAATCAGTGTCTACTGGGTCCAGTACCGTAATCTGCACAACATAAAGAAGTGCAGGTGTAGCATCAGTACAACCGACCCCATGTACTGAGTAAGTGCCGAGCCTAACCTCGCCGAAGTAGTGACGAGGCTAGGACACGTCAAGTAATATCACCTGTGCAGTTCACATAAAATATAACATGAAATAACAACAGGAAATAAGCAGTTAAGTACAATAACGGGGGAAAACATGTTGTGGAAAGAGGTAGCAATTACTGAAATGACAGAACGAAGCAGCGGTTCAAATATAAAAAATAACAACGAGGGATAAGAACACGAAATAAACAAGTGAAAGGAAACGACACAGCATGTTTCCTCATGCTAAAGTATCATAAACATGACACGGAATGTCCCCTCGTGCATAAAACATCACAAATCACGGCACGGAATGTCCCCTCGTGCATAAATATCATCAACACGACATAAAATGTCCCCTCGTGCATAAATAATCATAAACACGGCACAGAATGTTCCCTCGTGCATAAATCATCACAAACACGACACGAAATGTCCCCTCGTGCATAAATAACATAAACGTGGCACAGAATGTCCCATCGTGCATAAATAACATAAACATGGCACGGAATGTCCCCTCGTGCATAAATAACATAAACATGGCACGGAATGTCCCCTCGTGCATAAACAACATAAACATGGCATGGAATGTCCTCTCGTGCATAAATAACATAAACATGGCACAGAATGTCCCCTCGTGCGTAAACAACATAAACATGGCACGGAATGTACCCTCGTGCATAAATAAAATAAACATGGCACATAATGTCCCCTCGTGCATAAACAACATAAACATGGCACATAATGTCCCCTCGTGCATAAATAATAAAAACAACAGTTTGGCATGAAAATCAACAATAAGAAACCATAAATGCAAAGGAATAATCAACAGTAATAATACCATCCCGACAAGGGACACAACTGTAACCAACCTCACTCAAGTGTATAACTTAACAAATATTCCTCAACTAAACAAATACTCAACAATATTCACAAATTAAGAATTTCCCTCAAATGAATACTACCAAATTCATATTAAATCCATAACACTATAAACCTCACTGAAAATCACATAATTACTCATATTCGACTCACGGGCATGCTTGACAACAACATATAGGTACTCGTCACCTCACCTATACATTGGACATGGAATAAACACGTAGCAAATAAGACTCAACACCTATTCCGTCAAGCTAAGGTTAGGCAAAACACTTACCTCGATGCCACGAACACAATTCAAGCCTCAACGACCGCTTTACCTCTTGATTCCACCACCAACTCACTCGTATCTAGCCACAAGTTACTTAAGTATATCAATAAATGCTAAATGAATCAATTCTAATGCATGAAAATGAGTTTTCTAAAGTTTTCCCCAAAAAGTCAAAAATTGACCCCGAGCCCGCTCGGTCCAAACTCGAAATTGGGACCAAAACCCGATTACCAATTCACCCCCGAGCCCAGATATATAAATGGTTTTGGAATCCGACCTCAATTTGAAGTCTAAATCCCCAAATTTCAATATTCTTAGGTTTTACCCGAATATGAGTAAAAAAAATCTTGTAAAATCTTGTAAAATCTTCAATATTCAGGGTTTTACCCGACCACCATGAAAGCCCTAGATTCTAGGATAAAATCTTGTAAAAAAAAGTTAAGGAGTAAAGAAAATGAGTTAGAAATCACTTACTAATGTTTTGGAGAAGAAAGTGTGTTTGAAAAAACGCCTCTTATGTTTTTAGGGTTTTGAAAAATGAAAAATAACTGAAAATCCCGTTTAAATATTCCCCCCTCAAGGCCCACCGCGGACCGCACAAAAGGGGAGTGCGGCCGCGAAATCCCTCCCGCAGACCACGCAAATACGACCGCAGCCGCAAAGGCCCTTCCGCGGACCGCACAAAGACGACCGCGGACCGCACTGGCGGGTTCAGAGATCTGCACTTCTTTGAACCTGCAACAACCCTATTTTAAGCCTACAAACATCCCGGGACCTACCCGAGCCTTCGGAACTCCAAACCAATTCTGCACACCACCTCGAAAACATCCTACAGATTTATTCGTGTAATCAAATCACCAAAATAACATCATAACATCGAATTAAACCTCAAAATAAATGAAATTTCTCAAAACTTCTTTAAACATCAATTTTTGCATTTTAGGTACGAATCACGCCAAATGGATTCCGTTTCTTACCAAACTTTACAGACAACACATATAAATCATATCGAACTTGTACCGGGCTCCGAAACCATAATATGGGCGCGATACCAGAGGTTTCACATAACATTTCACTTTCAAAAACCTTTATATTTTCCAGAAAACAATTTCTTTTAAAAATTCATTTCTTGGACTTGGGACCACGGAATTTGATTCCGGGCATACGCCCAAGTCCCATATTTTCTTACCGACCCTTCGGGACCGTCAAATCACGGGTCCGGGTCCGCTTACCAAAAATGTTGACCAAAGTCAACTATATCAAAATTTCCAACACAAAATTGTCATTTTATCAGTTTTTTTTACATAACGGCTTCCTCTCTACACGCCCGGGCTCTGCACGCAAATCGAGGTGGATAGAAGGAGTCTTTCATGGCCTCAAAATACAGATTTAGCTAAAAATATCCGGGATGATCTTTTGGGTCATAACAATTATGAATTATCGTATCTACGATTTTGAAAGAAGAACTGTATTTGTTGTGGATTGATGAATTGTTTTATGTGTTTCGTATTTCTCAGACTTTATTTACTTTCATTACTACTGAGTTATCGTACTCACATTACTCCTTGCACCTTGTGTGCAGATCCAGGTGCTAGGGCGGAGTGAGCTGTTTACTTGTTCCAGGAATTTCTCGGAGATTTGCGAGGTAGCTGCGCGCGTCCGCAACCCTGCCTTCTCCTTCTTACTATTATAGATTTTATTTTCCAGACTCGTATATTTCCTTTAGATGATCATGACCAGTGTTTCGAGGATTTTGGGTTGTATATATTATTCGTCATATCTTATTCTATTTAAAAATGCTTAAATGAAACTTTTATGAATTATTGGTTTAGAAATAATATAAACGAAATGTTCTTTATGTTTTGAATATTGAATTGGCTGGCCTAGTATCGCGATAGGCGCCATCACGACTGGGATAGTTTTGGGTTCGTGACATAAATGGATATTTAAGAATAAAATGAAATATGATGGCACCATTGATAAATATAAGGCAGGACTTGTGGTCAAAGGGTATAGACAACGAAAAGGTCTTGATTATTTTGATACATACTCCCCATTTACAAAAATTACGTCCATACGAACGTTAGTAGCATTAGCTGCAGTTTATGATCTTGAAATTCATCAAATGGGCGTTAAGACAACCTTCTTAAATGGAGAGTTGGAGGAAGAAATCTACATGGAACAACCTGAAGGGTTTGTGGTTCCAGGTAAAGAAAAGAAGGTATGTAGACTTGTTAAGTCCTTTTACGGACTAAAACAAGCGCCCAAACAATGGCATGCAAAATTTGACCAAATAATGTTGTCAAATAGTTTTTAGATAAATGAATGTGATAAATGTGTGTACATTAAAAATGTTTCAAATCACATAGTCATTGTCTGCTTATATGTGGATGATATGCTGATTATGAGTAATGACATTACCAATATAAATGCGACTAAGCATATGCTAACTAGCAAGTTTGATATGAAGGACTTGGGAGTTGCTGATTTAATTCTGGGAATTAAGATCCATAAGACTCCTCAAGGTCTGGCATTGTCACAATCTCATTATATTAAGACAGTAATTGAAAAAATTCAAGCACTTAGGGTTTAAAGTTGCAAAGACTCCAATTGACGTGAATCTTGAATTAGCAAAGAAAAAAGGCCAAAGCATATCACAATTGGATTATGCTCATGTGTTGGGATGCTTAATGTACATCATGAATTGTACACAACCAATTATAGCTTGTTCTATAAGTAAATTGAGTCGATACACGAGCAATCCAGGTCAACCTCATTAGATGGTAATGAAATAAGTTTTGGGATATTTAGACCATACCTAGGACTTTGCTTTGCACTACAGTATATATCTTGCAGTGAATCAGGAATACTGTGATGCAAATTGGATCACTGGTTCAACTGATTCTAAGTCCACAAGTGGATATGTATTCACTATAGGTGGAGGAGCGGTATCTTGGAAGTCGTTCAAACAAACTTGTATTGCCTGCTCTACAATGGAGGATGAGTTCATAGCCTTAGATATAGCCGCTGAAGAAGCTGAATGGCTCCAGAATTTCTTGGAAGACAATCCATTTCGGCCCAAACCGTTGACACCAATATGCATACATTGCGATGGTCAAGCGAAAATTGGAAAGGCTGGGAGCATTATGTATAACGGTAAATTTCGTCATATACACGAAGACATAAAACCGTTAGGCAATTACTCTCTAGAGGAATTATCATGATTGACTATGTAAAGTCAAGCGATAATATGTTGGATCTACTTACAAAAGGCCTAACTGGAGAGGTAGTTGAGAAATCATCAAGGGGAATGGGACTATGATCGAGAACAAGTCATTGTGGCGGTAACTCTACCTAGAAGACTGGAGATCCCAAGATCTAGGTTCAAGGAGATCAAACAAAATCATTAATGACGGTTCAACATTGTCAACTAAAATTTTGGTCCATTCTGATGATGACACAATGTTCAGTACCAAGGATAAAGCATTAAGGCTTTTCAATGATTTCTAAATTTGATAGGGGGTATATCAAATAGTGTATCTACGAGATGACACGTTAGGAATCACCTATGTAAGTGTGAAGTGTTAGCCGCTTCAAGGAGAATTTTTAAGGCCAGTTCTCTACGCACTTATAAAATCAGGCGGTGTTCACGAACACAACAATGAGAACCGAAAACGGTTAAGGGTTGGTTGTGTGACATATGGTTGTCTAAGTATACACCAAAGTTCGACGGTTCAAAGATATCAAATCTACCGATTGACCGAGTATATTCGACATAAGTTCACTACGAAAAGTTTAAAGGGAAACCTACTTATCCAGATGCAATTAATCCTTGCTTGCAAATCACACAGTTTTTCATGCATATTTCCGTGATATAGCCATTCCCCGTTTATGTGGGGGATTGTTGGGTTTTTTAAGCATTAATATAGCTTAAAAGAGGGTGAATGGGAAATGGAGGAAAAAATAAAATATTTGAGTAATATTTGACTTTCCCTCCTTGACAAAGGGACATTGTCCCATATTGGAAGAGGAAGAGGTTTTTGATGGGTATATAAGCAATTTCTCTTCTTCTAACTCTTAAAGAATTGAGAAGAAGGCAAGCCTCGCACCGTTGTCGTCGTCGCTCGCTCGGCTCGGCTTCAGCTTCAGATTCGGATTTGGTCAAATGATCGATTGACTGATTAATTTTTTCAACCAAATTTATTTGTTAATAGTAAATATTAACAAAAATGTTATTAAATATCCGTTTTAATAACAAAATATTAATATTAAATCCTACAATAATATATTAAATCCAACCGTTTTCTGTTTTTTCCGGTTTCTGTTTTTGTAATGGAAAATTAATCGCCTTTTTCATTCCCAGTTTATTATTGCGTAAATAGCCATTTATGTTATGGCATTTATGGTATGACCGTTTTGCATAAACAACCATTCTGAAGAGTTGCACCTCTTCAATTTTTAGCCCAATATTGGCTATAAATACCAGTCCATTCTCTCGGCTTTTCCATACGATTTTATGAGTTCTCCTCCTTTCTTCTGCATACTTTTAATTTCAAAGAAAGAAACAATAAGTGTCATTTGCTACTGAACTTTGTGTTCGTTAAAACACTGAGGTTTGAAGTACCACTACACCAATGTGTAATTCGTTCTATCCTGGGAGGAAATAATCCATAACCTTAAGTACTAGGAGGAGATTAAAATCCTTAAAAAAACACTGTGAATTCATTGGGCTCGGATTAACTTCGCTTACATTTTCTGTTTATATGTTATTTTATCTTATGCACAATTAGTTTACAAATATAGTATTCTAACAGCTTTTTCTTAGGAGGCCTTGGCACCTTTAAATATTACTTCCTTTGATGCATTTTATGTAATCTTATTACTATTACAAAGTATTCTTTGACCATATTTTTGTAAATAAAGTTTTTAAAATATTAACTATTGTGACTTATAATCATAGGCAAATTCAGAATTTCATGGCTCCGGGTGCCGCTCAATTTAAATTTTAATGCCAAGCTACCACCAGTCAAGTATATTGAAAAAGAGTGATGTTTGATCGATTCACTATATTTTGAATATCTCGGTTCGATTCGATCTAATTTGGATTAATTCGATACGGCTTACAAAATTTTGGTATATAAGTAAATACCCAATCACAAAACTAAAAATATTTGGTCCAATTTGATATGAAGAAAAAAAATAACACTAGATGAATAACAAAGAAAGATAATTAAAATTATATTCAAACAAAACTTTAAAGATCTAAAAAATGAAAAAGGAAGCAAATATATAATCTAAATAAATAACAAACTGGTGTTGTGATAAAGAGAGAAAATACAACGATGACAAAAATAAAAACTAAGAAAATAAGAATTAAGAGAAAAGGACAAAAAGAACAAAAAAGAGGCACTAAGTGAGTTTCTATCCCTGGCTAAAGGCCCGAAAACTAAAGCCTTGATTACTAGCACCTTAATAAATTTGTTACTATGGGTGGCACCCTTTATTTATATCCATTTTATTGTATGAAATACCAGTATGTACTATGTTTATAAATAGTACTAGGGCCAATTTGATTAATTTTCTATGTGAATTTGAACATTAAATTTTCAAACTTTTTGACATAAAAGGAAAGCATAAGAATATCAGTATACCACCAAGAAAAACTTCAAATTTAGAAAAGTTACGAGTTTTATTTTTGCCAAAATTTTGCTTATTCACCGGGATAAGTATATTTTATACTTTAAATATATGCCCCTAAGCATCTTTAATCTTTTAAGGGGAGAGTTGCACAAATAAGGTCATTTAGTGCTAGTATTTTAAAGCATGCTGCCTGAGTTTATATTTACGTAAAGTGCGTAAAAATTCTAATGAAACTTAAAATTTAGGTGCGGGATTATTCTAACAAAACTTCTTTTTAACATGGTCAAAAGATACCCGGCGATTCTAAAAAGATCTATTCAGCGTAATTTTCTGATCAGAAGCGAGCGATAAATGATTTTCCTTATTCCTGTTTCCCCCAATAGTGTGTTTCCATTGATATGATGCACCTATTTTCTTAGAAAATTTAATAGTAGGGAAAAATTACGCAACACAACAAGCATATATATATTATATTTATCATTTTAGTAATACCTTCAAAAAATTACTTTTTGTAGCTACAGTTAGACCTCTCTATAACAACATCCTTATATAACAATACTTCTTTATAAAAGTCAATTTTTCCGAAACCAAATCTCATATTCTATTATAATATGTATTTCTATAACAACAATTCGCTATAACATCCAAAAACATTAGGAACAAACGAGACTGTTACAGAGGTTTGACTGTAATACTGAAACAAAGATCAATTATTTTGAACTGAAACAAGAGAGCAACAACTCTCATATCTCAGTTGGTTAGACCACCCGCTTAGTAAGTGAGGGTCTTGATACTCAACGAGTTCATTCTATCTTTTTATATTTCTGTATTTCCCTTTGGTTGAATTGGTTACACGAACAAATACAGTTGATACCAGTTGAATCCTTTATATATACCCCTCATATTGATTGTATTCGTTGTGTGAACGAATACTATTTGTTGATGAATGAATACAGTTGACACATGTTATATTCGTCGCGCATCTGAATACAAGTGATACAAGGTGGTAACAATTGAACAATAACTACAAATTAAATGGTAGTTAGACAAATTATAATTACCTATGGTAATTAGACTCTAAACCATAGTATTTTATGAAAATTTCGCACGACAAGAATAAAGGAAGTCCACTAGCTACAAATAATTTATAATGTCAGTAGTAGTCTGTCTTCCCCAGCTTTTCCCCATAAGAGTGACAATATGGAATTCTACCTCACAATTGTTCTATTTCCTACTACATATTAAATTGCATACTTGTGCTTAGTGCCTTTATATATGACCATTCATAACACTCTAATGATATGTTAGAATCTTACGGGACATGTTATGGTTTGTATTACTGTCTCAAGTTCAAGAAATGTAGTTTTTTTTTTGGGTAACTATAAGTTTTTCATTAATAACCAAATATCATGTACAAATCAGTTAGACTTTATAATACAGTCTATTTCTCTTATATCTTCTATCCATAGTAATTCTCTTAACACTAGAAACCTTTTCTATTTATATCTACTGCTTATCTAGGAAATCTATACATTTGGAGTAGTATCCTAGTGGTATTATTGGCTCTAATATAGCATGTATATGCAATCTCTCTAGCTATTGTTTCACATGTGTTAGCCTTATGGGCAAACAACCTGTTGTTCATTTCTATCCAGACTGCATAAACAAACTAAAACACCAACTTCACTAGTTTTGCCTCATAGTTTTCCCTTTTGCATTCTGCTTAATCCATTGCTGTATCTGGTTCCATGTGCTCATATCCACCCAAGTGATTTGCAGCCACTTCATTAGTTTCTTCCACATGTCTTCCAACTGCACATTCCGCAAATAGATGGTCCCTGGTTCCAGCTACCTCTTTACACATGACACATGTAGTTTCAATTTGTATATATTCCCCATTTTTCCAGTCTTGAAGCAGTTAGTAGCCTGTCTTGCTGTTGGAGCCATGTTATAAATATTGCTTTTGGTCTTGCTTCATTGTCACAAATGATGTTTTTCCAGGTAACTTTGGGTAGATCCCCTATCATTCTCAAGTATATGCTTCTAATCAGACTTTTGTTCTTCAGGTGATCTAGTTACACATGCTTTAATTCTTCTCTTGCTTTGAGTATTTTGCTGACCATCCAACTAACTTGTTGGGGGATAGCCATACTCTCCAAAGGTTGTGCTTTTATGTAGTATTCATGAATCCACCTAATCCACAAAGTCTCTTTCTTAGTCTTCAAGTTCCAACAAATCTTTGTTATGGCTCCTTTGTTCCACAATTTAAGGTTTGTGAGATTTAATCCCTCTGTTGTATTTGGCAAACACATCCTACTCCAAGCTACTAGTGATTTTTTGGTGAGTTCATTTGCCCCTGACCAGATAAAACTTCTGTAGTATCCCTCTATAGCTTTCATCACCTTACCAGGTATGATAAACATTTGTGCCCAATAGGATTGAATACCAAGAGCATTGACTTTACCAGTTGCACTCTGCCTGCATATGATAGCTTCTTAGTTGTCCATGATGAAATTCTTGCCATAATCTTGGTTATTAGAGGTTACCATTCTACCAATTTCAGCTTTTTTGAAACCAGTGGAATTCCTAGGTACCTGAATGGTAAGTCACCTTGTCTATATCAAATTCTTCTGGATTCTGACTGCAATGATTTTTGCTATGATCATGTATAGGACAGTGCAACATGAAATTGGCCTATACTCCTTGATTGTAGCAGGATTGGCTACCTTTTGGTATCATGGTGACTGTTGTACAATTGATTCTTTTATACATTTTGCCTATTGTGAAGAAATCTTGCACAACTTCAATGATTTCACTTTTAATGACTGACCAAGCTCTTTTATAAAATATAACATTATATCCATCAACACCTGGAGCTTTGTCATCACTTATAGACTGAAGCCCTGCATAAATTTCCCCCTCTGTCATATCCTCACATATTTGGAGTTGTTGAGCATGACTCCGTACATTCCACCTTTTCTATGATTGTCTTGCTTACTGCTGTCACATTATGCAGAGCTGATCCCATTAGCAATTTATAAAACTGTATTATCTCCATCTTGATATTTGTTGCTTTTGTTAATCTTCCTCCCTCTTGAGCCACTAGATCTAGTATTTCTTTCTTCTGCTTTATGTCTTTTATAACAACTGAAAATAGTTAGTGTTGGCATCTCCAAGTTTTATCCATCTTGCCCTGGCTTTTTGTTACAATGCACTTTCTTCTATCATAGATAACTTCTCACGTTGACTTATAATCTTCTTTTCTTCCATTGCTAACTCATCTGAGTATTGATGTCTTATCTTGAGTTGTATTTCTTGGAGATTTTTTCTTGCTTGGATGATTCTTGTTGCTTAAATGAAATATTCCATAGCGGCTATTCGTGATTTATGACTCGCGGGAGCGGGTGGTCTGGGATTTGGGAATGATTTGGATGGTTTAGGAACACTTGGTTCCTTAAGGCTGACCTATTTGACAAAGTTTGACTTCGGTCAACATTTTGAGAAAACGACCTCGGAATTGAGTTCTGAAAGCTCCACTAGCTCCGTATGATGATTTCAAACTTGGGCGTATGTTCAGCTCAGGTTTCTGATGACCCGGGAGTGTTTCGGCACCCAAAATGGAAATCAGGATTTCCTTAAGTTTAGAATTTGGCCTGGAATGGGACTTCATGCTATCGGGGTCCGAATGGAATTTCGGGAACGACAATAGTTCCGAATAGTCATTTATGATTTGTCTGCAAAATTTGGGGTCATTCCAAGTAGTATAGACCCATCCGGTGTAATGTAATGAATTCTAGATTTTCAAAGTTCTTAAGTTTGATTAATTTGGTTTTGGGGTTGAATTTTGAGTTCCATGGCTGTTTTTCATGTTCCGGAAGTTCGATCGAGTCCGTATCATGAATACAGACTTGCCGGTGCTTTTGGACGGGGTCCCGGGGGGCTCGGGGGTGTTTTAGACCCCCGGAAGCTAAGTTGGAAAAACCAGAAATTTTCTGTCTGGTTTCCTTCTCTGCGATCGCAGACATCACTCCGCGATCGCATAAGGTCCCCTTCCCAACTCTCTGCGAACGCAGTCTCACCCCTGCGATCGCACAAGTCACCTACCTACCCCCCTACTGCCTGTTCCTCTCTCCGGTCGCAGACCTCACTCCTGTGATCGCATAAGCCTACCTCTCTACCCTCTGCGATCGCAGGCCCCATCTATGCGATCACATAGTGCTTCCTGGGGGCCAGGGTCATTTGTTCTCCGCGATCGCAGGCCTGATACCGCGATCGCAGTGAAGGTTTTCCTGGGCAGTATTTAAATGTCCAATTACAGGATTCTTCTTCATTATTCAATACCCAACCTCCATTAGAGCTCCTCAAAGCTAGGGAAAAGTTGTCCAAGGTCAAGTCCTTCCAGGTTAGTATGATTTTCTCTCTAAATTCATGAATTTATTATGAAAATCTAACTAGTTATCTATTAAAATATAAGAAATCATGAAATTTCGTAGACATTCCTAGGGCTTTGATAATTATTATCCCTTTTTAGCCATGAACTCCTAAATAAATTATGTAATTACGATCCTTGGACTTCGGGTAATTCATTCCTTCGAGAATTTTCAAAATCCGAACGCGTGGGCCTGGGGTCAAAATTTCAAAAACCTTCAAGAATGCCATATTTGGGATTTCTTGTTAATTCTTATTCTTGGAGCATAAATTGATTCAATTATGCTATGTTTGGCTAGCTGTGATCCGTCAAGGGTAGTTTCAGAATTTCGGGCGCATATTTTATCCGGTCCTTGGTCCGAGGAGTGCTTTTATCGAGGTGAGTCTCCTTTCTAACCTCGTAAGATGGAAATTGTCCCTCTAGGTAACCTTGTTTGCTATGTGATCTTGTTTGGGGGCTACGTACGCACCGAGTGACGAGAGTCCGTACGTAGTAGCTATTACTGCTTCTTCCGGTAGCTAGGGAACATCATGCTTATTGTTTTCCCCTATTGTAGCATAGACATGACTTGTATACTTGTGTGATTGGTATTGTTGTCTTTGAACGTTGTGATACATGGCTTAATTTAAGTGGGATAAGAGAATCACGCCAGAGTGATGATTGATTATATTATGGGATCGGGCCGTACGCCATGACAGAGTGATGATTGATTATATTATGGGATCAGACCGTACGCCACAACAGAGTGATGATTGATTATATTATGGGATCGGGCCGTACGCCATGACAGAGTGATGATTGATTATATTATGGGATCGGGCCGTACGCCATGACAGAGTGATGATTGATTATATTATGGGATCGGGCCGTACGCCTTGGCGAGATTGAGACTACCAGGGTGGGATCGGGCTGTACGCCACGGCGAGATTGATACTACCAGGGTGGGATCGGGTCGTACGCCACAGCGAGATTGAGACTACCAGGGTGGGATAGGTCCGTACGCCACGGTGAGATTGAGACTACTAGGTTGGGATCGGGCCGTACGCCACGGCGAGATTTAAGACTTCCAGGGTGGGATCGGGTCGTACACCACGGCGGATATCAAACTTGTTTAATTTGAGATTGTTATTTGATGCCGGATATTGATGTACTTGATTATTTGTTTTACATGCCTACAGTTTTCTTTACATCCTGCTTACTTTACTACTGTTGGACCTTAGTGAGTATCGAGTCGACCTCTCGTCACTACTTCTTCGAGATTAGACGGGATACTCACTGGGTACATATTTATATATATGTACTCATGCTGCACTTTCTTTCCTTTTCTGTACTTGATTGTACAGGTCAAGAGGCTGTTCCTTATGATTTTCAGACCGGTGCCAGATATTGATAGCGTGGTCATGCTTCACGGTGAGCTGCTTTCCTGGCGACTTCCTAGCAGCACCCTGGAGTTTCTTTTGTTATGCTCTCTGTCTATTTCATTCAGACTGAGACCCTGTATATGTTGTAGTCATTGTATATTCAGTAGTTGCCCGTGATACTCGTGACACTAGTTCCTGGCACACACGCGGTATATATTTTGGGGTTTTGGGATGTATATCTATGTATATGTTTTATTTCGGCCTTGTATCTACTATGATATTTCCTTCACTCAAGGCTAGTATCATGTTAGTTGTGATAAACTAGTAATCATTGACTTGTTTGATCGAATGGGAAGGGTATCACTTAGTGAAAGTTATATCGGCTTGCCTAACCCCGCTGTTGGGCGCCATCGCGACCTGAATTAGGATTTGGGTCGTGACAAACTCTATCTCAGAGCCTTAGGTTCACGTAGTCTCACGAGTCACAGGAAAACCCAGTAGAGTCTTGCGGATCGGTACAGGGACGTCTGTACTTATCTTCAGGAGGCTATAGGGCATTAAAAAAATTCATTTTGTTCATGTCCTATCGTGCAATCGGTGATGTACTCAAACTTGTTCTTCTACTCTCTCAAAGATGGTGAGGACGCGTGCTTCACATGTTCCTGATCTAGGGGAGGTTACTACCCCCGCCGCTCGAGGCCGCGGTAGGGGCAAGGGTAGGGCTCCTGTTCGTAGTAGGGGGCGAGGGCGTCCCAGAGCTGTACCGGTTGCACCGATTAGGGATCCTTATGTTGAGGAGTAGGATGAGCTTCCTCCAGTAGTTCCACCACCATCTGAGTTTATGACGACACTGGGTTTCTAGGAAGTCATGGGCCGTATGCTGAGGTTCATGGACACTATGTCCCAGGCAGGGGTACTTCCATCAGATCCTGCTACTTCCCAGGCAGGAGGGGGAGTTCACACCCCGACCGCTCAGACTACAGGACCAGCAGCAGCAGTACATCGTACTCCAGATATTCCACCAGTGATCGCGGTTCAGCCTGGGGTGGCAACACCGGAGCCCAGGCCAGTTACAGAGATAGATCAGCAAAAGATGCTGGGTAGATGGACCCAGCTTTGCCCTCCGACCTTTGGCGGTGAGCGGGGAGAGGATGCACAGGATTTTATCCAGAGGTGCAGGGACATACTGCACAACATGATGATATTAGAGTCACATGGGGTAGACTTCACGACATTTCAGCTTGAGGGCAGAGCTTGCCGCTGGTGGCAGTCTTATGTACTCAGTATACCAGCAGGGTCTCCACAGGTTACTTGGGAACAGTTTATTCAGTTATTTTTGGATAGATACATTTCACTATCTGAGAGGGAGGAGCTTCGGGGTCAGTTTGAGAGGTTAGATCAGGGGCAGATGTCCGTGTCAGATTATGAGGCCAGGTTCTCAGAGTTGTCTCGCCATGCTCTCATGATATTGCCCACAGATGCTGAGAGGGTTCGATGGTTTGTGGCAGTCTTACATCTGGGTATCAGGACTTCCATGGCCAGAGAGGTAGAGATGGGTACCCTATATCAGCTTGTAGTCGAGATAGCTCGACGTATCGAGGGTTACTGTGCGAGGAGTAGAGATCAGGGTCAGCAAGACAAGAGGCCTAGGTTCACAGGTGACTTCAGAGGGGCTCCAGCTAGGGCCAGGGGTCAGTACGGAGGTGTCCAGTTTAGCATGCCCTCCTTTTCAGCACCTCCAGTACCTCCTAGGGTTGTTCCAGTCAGGCCCCAGTTTAGCGCTATGCCAGAGCGCTCCTATCATCCTCCAGCCATCCAGAGTGCACCCAACAGTTATTCTAGCCATCAGAGATCCTCCAGTTCTTATCCCAGTGCTTTACCAGAGGATTCACACCGCTCTTCAGCTATTCAGGGTTCCTTCTCTTCAGGGCAGCGAGCAGTAGTGCCAGGGGGTTGCTTCGAGTGTGGGGATCTGAGTCACGCATGGAGGTTTTGTCCCAGGTATCGGGGCAAGGCCGTGCAGCAGAGCCAGCAGCCTATGATTACAGCACCAACATCACGACCACCTAGGGGTGGAGGTCAGGTTTGCAGGGGTCGCCCTAGAGGGGGAGGCCAACCAAGAGAGGGTCGTTCAGCTCCAGCTCGTCCTGGGGGTGTTCAGTCATCGGGTGCTCTAGCCAGATTTTATGCTATTCCGGCCAGGGCAGACGCAGTGGCATCAGATGCCGTGATTATAGGTATATCGGGTCTACCGGTCTTGTGTGATCACTTTATGTGGGTTTGAGACAAGAGCCGACCTGTTGTTGCTTGATATGGTTGAATTCGAGGTCATTTTGGGCATGGATTGGCTATCCCCTCATCATGCTGTCCTGGATTGCCATGCCAAGACAGTTACATTAGCCATGCCTGAGTTGCCGAGGTTAGAGTGGAGGGGTGCTTCAGTTAGTGCCTTCAGCCGGGTCATTTCCTTCATGAAAGCTCGACACATGGTCGAGAAAGGGTGTCTGTCTTATCTTGCTTATGTGCGGGACGCCACCGCCGAGTCTCCTACCCTTGATTCAGTTCCTGTCATTCGGGAGTTTCCAGATGTGCTTCCTTCAGATCTTCCGGGCATGCCTCCAGATCGATATAGATTTCTGCATTGATTTGGCTCCAGATACTCAGCCTATTTCTATTCCTCCCTATCGTATGGCTCCTAAGGAGCTAAAGGAACTGAAGGAGCAACTTGAGGAGTTATTGGCGAAGGTATTTATTAGGCAAAGTGTGTCGCCGTGGGGTGCTCCAGTACTATTTGTGAAGAAGAAGGATGGGTGTATGCGGATGTGTATTGACTATCCCCAGTTGAATAAAGTGACCATCAAGAACAGGTATCCTCTGCCGCACATTGATGATTTGTTTGATCAGCTACAGGGTGCTCTTGTGTTCTCTAAGATTGATCTGAGGTCTGGTTATCACCAATTGAAGATTCGAGCTTCTGATGTCCCGAAGACTGCATTTCGCACCAGATATGGCCACTATGAGTTCTTAGTGATGTCCTTTGGCTTGACTAATGCCCCAGCAGCATTTATGGACTTGATGAATAGGGTATTCAGGCCGTATATAGACTCCTTCGTTATTGTTTTCATTGATGATATATTGATCTACTCACGGAGCTCGGGAGAGCACGAGCAGCATTTGAGAGTTGTACTTCAGGCCTTGCGAGAGCAGAAGCTGTATGCTAAGTTCTCCAAGTGTGAGTTTTGGTTAGAATCTATGGCATTTCTGGGGCATGTGGTGTCCGGTGAGGGCATCAAGGTTGATCCGCAGAAGATTGAGGCAGTTCAGAGTTGGCCGCGTCCTACTTCAGCTTCTGAGATCAGGAGTTTTCTGGGTTTAGCAGGTTATTACCGTCGGTTTGTGGAGGGGTTTTCTTCTGTTGTAGCCCCATTAACTAGATTGACTCAGAAGAATGATCCATTTCTGTGGTCCGACGATTGTGAGGCGAGCTTTCAGAAGCTCAAGTTAGCATTGACTTCAGCACCAGTGTTATCATTGCCTTCTGATTCGGGAGTATATGTAGTGTATTGCGACGCTTCACGCGTCGGGTTGGGATGCGTGCTGATGTAGGATGGCAGGGTTATTGCTTATGCTTCGCGCCAGCTGAAGGTTCATGAAAAGAATTACCGTGTGCACGAATTGAAGTTGGCGGCGATTGTTCATGCTCTGAAGATATGGCGGCATTATCTATATGGTGTATCTTGTGAGGTCTATACTGACCACCGCAACCTGCAGTACCTGTTTAAGCAGAGGGACCTTAATTTGAGGCAGCGGAGGTGGCTTGAGTTGTTGAAAGACTATGATCTCACTATTCTGTATCATCCGGGCAAGGCAAATGTAGTGGTGGATGCATTGAGCAGGCGAGCAACTAACATGGGTAGTTTGGCCTACATCTCAACTGAGGAGAGGCCTTTAGCCTTGGACATTCAGTCCTTGGCCAACCGTTTGGTAAGATTGGACCTTTCAGAGCCCTGTCGAGTTTTAGCTCATGTGGTAGCTCAGTCATCATTATTGGGAGAGATCAAGGCTCAACAGTTTGATGATCCCCGCCTAGCAGAGTTTAGGGATACGGTGGTCCAGGGCAGGGCCAAGGGGATTACTTTGGGCGAGGATGGTGTTCTGCGACTCCAGGGCCGATTGTGTGTTCCTAATATTGATGGCATGAGGGAGAGGATTCTAGCAGAGGCTCACAGGTCTCGGTATTCTATTCACCCAGGAGCTACGAAGATGTACCGTGATTTGAAGCAGCACTACTGG